>VZSF01006625.1:600134-669267 GCA_013398295.1 Chionis minor | reverse complement strand
GGGGGAGCGGCCGCCGTGAGGGGCGATCGGCCCCGGCGGGCGGAGTGAGGGGCGGGCGGGAGGCGAGGCCGCTCCGGGGCCGGGAGGTGCGGGGGCAGCCCCGGTGCGGCCGGTGCCTCGGAGGCCAGGGCGTTCGCTTCTCTTCCAGGGGCCTGTCGGCGAGAGGGACCCGCCGGCTGCAATGGCCAATGTGAGTAACTGAGGGTAAAGTCGGGTCTGGGTGGTTTTATTTGTTGGGTTTTTTGTTTTTTTTTTAATGCCATGAGTTAAGATGAATTACTCGGGTTCACCAGGCTGCTTTCAGACTGTAGGAAAAAATATCCTTTATCGGTTTAGTCTTGTCATGCAGGCGTGAATAATGTATTGATTTGAGGGGTATTTTTTCACTTGTGTAATGCTAGGTATGTAAATATTTGCGTAAGGCAGCTCAGTCGACATGTCTGTAGTTAACCCTAGCATCTCTACGGTAAGTGATCCCGATTATGAGGAAAAAATGATCTTGTGATGACGTGTCAGCTGTAATTGTTTACATTTGTTTTATCTGTAATGTAATCATTATGCAAAAAATAATTTCAATAATTTTAGTAGCGCTTTTAGATAACACAGGAAAAAAACAATCAGGTGGAATTAGCAGACTTTTGTTGTTGTTACAGGAACTTTTTAAACCTAGCAGTGGTTCAGAACTAGGCAGCTTAAGGCCTTAACCATAAATACTCCAGTTAAGTCAGAAAATCCAGCGTGCCTTTATGTATTTTGAGTCTTTATAACGTTGATAGAACTTATTGGACATTGCATGTTTCTATAGAGGGGGGTAGGTAAGAAACTGGTTTAGGTCCTGATACTCTGAATAAGAGGTTTTATCTTAAACGTACAAATAGTACGATTATTTCACTTTTTATGAAGTAACCTTGTTGCATACATATTTACTGCTAAACACATGCATAAGCTTTTATAGAATCAAGAATACAGCAGCTAAGGAAAAGCCCTTTATGTCACTTTCTTAAAAGGATTTATTTTTCTCATCTGGAAAATAAAGTTTTAATAAAGCTCCTATGCTATGGCAGGTGGGGTTTATATTTTCCAGCAATGCATGCTTTTGTGCAACCGTGGCCAAGAGTATTGGTAGTTTTGTGCTGGAGTTAAGTAGACTTTAGTTTTCTTTAAATTACACTTCTAACTCTCCATTTTGAGTGTATGTTTGGGTAGTTTTCTGTTACGTGTTTGTAAACGCATCGTGAAAGTTGTCAAACTATTTTTAAAGTATGAGAAATAGATCAGACCTTTCAGTTTAATCATGTCACCTGGATACATTGTGTTTAAAACGAACAAACAAACACCACCACACACAGAAAAACCCCAGTAATAGTTGCTCACATTACTACTGCTACTCACGTTAAGGTAATACCATTTGGTCTCAGAGTTAATCTTCACAGTAAGGAACTACTAGCTCTTTGGAGCGCTGTTGTTGAGGCCATTTGCATGCTCGGGCAATAGCATTGCATCATTTTCTGTTTGCTGTGTGGCTGAATCAACTTCTGCTAGAATCGTCTTCCGCAATTCGAAGTTATGTTGACAGTACAGCTCTGTGGTGGCAAGCCGATTTTTCTGGTGTCGTCCAAGACCATGGAATTCCTAAAGGTTTTATGGCTTATTGGCGTTTTGCCCACAATACTGATCTGTTTGCAGTAACGCTTGGTTGTAAATAAGTGAATGTACCGAGTTTGTGAATCTAAATGACATTAGCTGCACTTACTTGAAGTTTTGCACGTGTTAAATGTTTATGGCTTTTGAGAGCAAAGGGAAGAAGCTGAAATTACCCTACCCACCTGTTTTCATATGCCTGTCTCCTCCTGTAGTTCAGAGCGGTTGGTGTGTGCAGTTTTCTGGCAAGGAAGTGTGTGTAAGCACAGGTGTATATGTGCTTCTAGATGAAGGCTACAAGATTTATCTACAGTGTTATTGTCTTGTGTCTTTTAAGAAGTAGGAGTATAGGTTGGCTAACGTTTGTGCTAGCCTTCAAGGCAAACATCTTGGATATCAGTGTTTACTTAACTAACAATATTTCTAGGTATTGCTAGTAATCAGTTCTGCGATTGAGTTGTGACAATCATGGAAACAATGACATGCCTGGAAATAATGATGGCAACAATCCCCATCCATAATTTGGTTTAGGTTGTTGGGGTTTCAGTGGTGTTATTTAAACTTTTCAGGGCTCTTTCCTCACATGAGGAGGCCTTTCAATAGGTGTTTCCTTTACTTAGAATATTATTACTAGTAAAATAGAAAAGTAATAATAAAATAGTTCAGAAGCACAGTTCATTGTAATTAAAATTGTAATTTAATTATCGAGTAAGGATTTCTCTTGTGATCCACAAAGGTGTACTTAAACTAGTATTTTTGCTAGCAGTATGTAATACTTATTTTGTTTTTTGTCTCCTCAGGTGCTCTGTAACAGAGCAAGATTGGTCACCTACCTGCCTGGGTTTTATTCCTTAGTCAAAAGAGTTGTAAATCCCAAGGCATTTTCTACAGCAGGTTCCTCTGGCTCAGATGAGCCTCATGTTGCTGCTACACCTCCTGATTTATGTAAGAAAAAGCAAATTAATTTCTTTGAATTTGTGTGCTATCAGAACTTTGGACCATGTATAAATTTGCAAATTCTGGATTGTGCTTTTTATGTCAAGGCCCTTGCTTTTACTTGTGCATTGTGGTTACTTTGATTATATATGATTGTGATCAAATACAGAATTTATATGGGAGAGGATTTTTCTTTCTTGGTTTTGGTTTTTGTTTTGTTTTTTTTTTTAAATTTCTATTTAGATGTGATGACTAAAGCAAGGCTTTGACTTTTGCAGGTCCAAGAACTGTATGGCCAGATGAAGTAATGGGTCCATTTGGTCCTCAGGACCAGAGATTCCAGTTGCCTGGTAATATTGGATTTGACTGTCACCTAAATGGCACTGCTTCTCAGAAGAAAAGCCAAGTTTCAAAAAGTCTGCCTGATATATTAGCAGAGCCTTCAGCAAGTGAAAGGCATGAATTCGTAATGGCACAATACATAAATGAATTTCAGGTACGAACAGGCTTCGTATTGCTTGTCTAAGAGAAACATAACTCATCTCTCTTCCTCCTGAAAAAAGATAATTGTTGATTTTTTTTCTAGATGGTTTTGAAAGGTGAACTTCAACTGGGGAAAAGCAAACTTCAGTTTCGAAACTTACTGTTTAGCACGTCTCACCAACTTTTTTCAAATAGAATTGTTAGTTTCTTCAGAATTTCATTTAATAGATTTATGTAGTTAGGACAGTGTTTAGATCTGCCTGCTTAGTTCTCATAGCCATTGAGTTCACACAGGAGAAGCAGATCTGAGTACCTCAAGCCTCATGATAAGACATGTGTTTTTGGCGATGGCAGAGCTTGCAGCGAGTCAGATGCATTATTAACAAACAGTTTGATAATTGCTAGTGTGATCACAACGTTTCAACAGATGTTTAGTGCTGCTAGCTGGTGACTCAGCTTTCCAGGCTCTCTGAGTTTGTGACATGCTCAGACTTTGGAAGTTAAACAGCAAGTCTCTGTTGTAAAAGTGCTGTATGGTGGTTTTTGTAAAGGTTGTATTCCAAAGTGTTCTGAAAACATAAGCTTCTGGTGAGCTCCCCAGATTCTGTTTTCAGCTTGTGTGGATCATGCTTTAAGTTAAAAGCTGAACAGAAAATTCTGGTCTTTTGTCTGTTTAGTGCAAACTAGGTGCACTGAATGCATGTCCACTTTCTAGCAAGGTTACTTGCACAATAAAATGCCCGGGGCAGCTGTTGCTGTCTGAAATGGGAGAAACTGGAAAAAGCAGAGGCAGGTTTTGCAACTGGTATTCAGAAATCGGTGAACAAGAGTCAGCTCTGCTTCATACCTGTGGTGTTTAGGAATCCATGAACAGCATTTAGCTAACGAAAATGCTAAACTGCTCATCTGGGGAGAGGGCCCAGGTTTGAGCGATGGGATCAGCTGAATACAGAAACCTGCCGTAGGTTGCTGCAGCAAGTGGCAGAAAAGCTTGGTCCATGAACCAGTCAGAGAAATGTCAAACTTCTTGAACCTCTCTGTACTTGAGATTGATGTCTTAGTTTCATCTGAGAAGAGTAAATGGGTCTAAAAACCTGTTGGTATGAGAAAGTGGTATTGATGTTTGGAAAATGGTCATAGTCTCTGATCATAGCATGCCTGCTAAACGCTTGTACTATGTAAGTGGTGTTCAGCTGGATGAAAATCACTATAAACAAGAGGAGCATCCTATAGTTAGGAAGAAAAGGGGTTTGCTAGCGTAATAGCATGGTTTGTCATGCTTAAAGTGTCAACTGCTGTGTCCCCATGCATTCATAACACAAGAGACATGTAGAAACATCTGTATTGAAGCTGCAGTTAATGTCTGTTTGGCTCTTGCCGTGTTTATTTTTTGGCTGGGCTGATTGTTTTATTTTCCCCCTCCATTATTCTTGAATGTTAACTTCTAGAGCAAAAATGCTAGCCAGGCTGTTTTCAAAGGAATAGTTTTCTCTGGGGGGAAATCTTGCATAAAGGCAGGTGTTAGGTAGGACTTAATTACAATGTTGAGTAGTACATTTCAGTCTTATGGAAACTTACTGAAATTCCTTGTAAATTATGGCATAGTTAGAGCTAGAAAAACAGTATTAAGTCATTCTAAGCCCATTACATAATAATTGGTATCCCAAAGGAGGCCGCTGTTGTTACTGCCTTAAGGGCATTTCAAGCTTAAATGCTGTATATTTAACTTACAGGTGCTCCATTTATAACAACCATAAGAATCTGGTGTGGGTTTTTTGTTTGTTGGAATTGGTTGGTTGGGTTTTTTTAGAAATTAGAACTAAAAAGCTATAAAGAATAAAAATGGTATTACTGGGAAACTGTTCTGCTTTTCAAGCAGAAACAGCTAAAGCTGAATATACTGATAGTTTAGAGGTCTGGGATTGTGTAACTTCATTTCATAGTTTTATTCTAGCTCAAGTAATGTGTGTATGTCTAAAATCTGTCAATTGCTGTTGTATTGAATACTTGAGGCCATTGTTTCAGAAAGATACTTTTCAAAAACTTCCCTATTGGTTAAGGCTTTGAGATAATATGGTTACAATAGTACATAAAACTTAAACTTTCTATATAGATTTAAGCCATAGGCTATACCTGTATCTGTTCCCCTTCTAATACTTGAAAAACTAATTTTAAGTTTTGTTGCAAATGATCTTTATGTGAAACTGCTTGGGTGTATCAGTGAACATTGGGTCACAAAAACATGGTCTGGTGTACAAAGTTATTCCTGTTATATGTTAATGAATGGGAAAGTTACAATTTTCACTTTTCTCAGGGTGCTGATGTTACACAGAAACAGCAAATAAATAATGCCGAAACTTACTTTGAAAATGCAAAGGTAGAATGTGCGGTACAAGCCTGTCCGGAACTGTTACGAAAAGGTATGTTTTCCCTTTTTTTTTGATAGCTAAGAAATTATAACTCTTTAAAATGTAAATATATGTAAGTAAATGCTCTGATGTAAGTGACACCACAGAATGTGTAATAGGGTAATCCAGAGTTAATATTTTACAAAAGAAAAATACATGCTATAAAATGAAAACCAAAACTGAATTTGGTGCCATTTCAATTCAAGATCAGCTGGGCGGGGCGGGGAGTAACTTTCACCTGCTTCGTTAGTGTCAGGTGGATGTTGGAGCTAATTCACTGTCCCAAAACCAGTTTGTGACAAAACCAAATCTTTTGGCACTGCTTTTCAGTAAAATGGCAGATTGAAATTATAAAACTATTGAAAGCATTGCTTTTGTTTCTTTAATTTGTTCAAGAAGGAAATGATTGAAGTTAAACTGGGATAAAACCTAACTTAAAAAGTGATGCGCTGAAGGGAGAGACTGAAACTTGGCTGACATCTTGGTCTAGGTGCTGAAGAGAGCAGACTTTTCAGAGAGGAAGAAAGAGGGAACCTTCGGAATTTTAATTGTGGAAAGTGCTTTTTCCTTCCACGCTGAAATCAAGGTTCCTTGAAGCCTAATTGTGACTTTGGTGCTTTGCGTGCGTTCCTCTT
This sequence comes from Chionis minor, assembly GCA_013398295.1. Lineage (NCBI taxonomy): Eukaryota > Metazoa > Chordata > Aves > Charadriiformes > Chionidae > Chionis > Chionis minor. The sequence continues at coordinate 663,164 of VZSF01006625.1, read as the reverse complement.
TGTAGTGCAATAGATGATGTAGAGAGAGAATCGTGATGGCTCGAGCCTTCTCTGTCCCAGGAGAAGAACCACCACAACTCATACCTGTAGTACACCGCTCACCCTGAGTCCGCTGTCATGTCCTAGGAAGTAGATCGGAGGCATTTCTGCTGAAAGATTTAATGCAAAAATCAGTGTGCATCTTACAATGTGGCTTAGCCAGAAAATAAGGGTCTGCATACCTTATGTGCATGAAGAACTATGGTGGCGTTCAATTCAAAATGCTAAGATATTACTGTACTTGGTGTTTTATCTATGTAAAGAAAGGGACTTGTTTGCACGTTCTGAAATGAGTAGAGTAGTGGGGGCTTTGATCATCTTGCAGTTAAATAGGAGGTCTTCAAATAGTAAACTCCATTGCCTAAGTTGTTTTTAACAGGACCTCACCAAGGTGCGTTAGTTTCCACGGAAGCAATGTCAGCATTTCAAACCAGCGTGCTGTTTGCTGGATCTGTCGTGAAAAACATACGCGTGTATTGAATTTAAATGAAAGGAAGGCTCTGAAGTAGGGTTAGTAATGTGTCCAAAACGGAGAAATCCTAATTAAGGTGTAAGAGCAAGCCCTAACATGCTGGTTTCACTTTTCTTAGACTTTGAGTCACTGTTTCCAGAAGTGAATGCCAACTGTTTAACGGTATTAACTGTCACCCAGAAGACTAAAAATGATATGACTGTATGGAGTCAAGAAGTAGAGGATGAGAGAGAAATGCTGTTAGAAAACGTAAGTAGCTGGCGGCGGCGGCATCCTATTTTTGTTTGTAGATGAATCTTCTATGAACTTGTTTGTATTTTGGTCCATTTGTAGCTCTGGTAGTAATACACTGTATCACTTTTTAGACCATTTTTGAGCTAATCCTATGTTCTTTTACTGATAAAATGGAGATAACTTTTTCCCCCCCAGCTTTGGAGCTTTTTGGTTACTCTACAAGTCTCGTAGAGCGATTCAATTCTTTATAGTGGGGTGAGTCAAAAGTATGCTAAACCGCTGTAAAATGCTACAGTAAATTATTAAAGACACTTGATTGTTCTGTTGCAGTTGAAGGGCAGCAACTATTTTCTCACCATATTTCAGCTTTAGTAGAATGCATTGCGTAGAATTTTGCTCCTCTCTTTATTTCTCTGTGGCGTGACTGAGATTCCAGTACGGAGTCTGTCCATGAGCGTGTCCTTACTTGTAAAAAAGTGGTTGCTTTGGGGTGCTTTATTTTCCGTTCTGATAAAGGGTACAGTTCATGCTTTTAGCCTGGGTATCGGTTCCATCGATTACATTTTAACCAGCCTCATAAACTTTGTCGTCTTGCTCTGTCGCCACTAGAGGGCTCTCTGACAATCCCTTTATTTCACGTTCTTCAGATTTTTTGGTGTGTTCTCCAGCAGGGGACAGTGTTCACCACCGCTAGCATTTTCTTAGCACCTCGAAATACAGCGTTTCTGTATATTATTTGTTACTATTTTTATTAGTTTTAGAAAAATTATCTTGTGAGATTTCCATCTGTATAGTGAGGGTTATATTTATGTTTGGAAATAGTCTGGTAATTTCCTTTTCAATCCTGTAAATTGTAAGTGTGGCCTCTGTAAAGCAGTGTAAGGTTTACCACAAGAAAAGGAAGAAACAGTCTGAAGGATCAACATAAAGATTACACACAAATTAAAATTCCCTTCATTTTAGTGTGTTCTTCTCTTTGAATTATTTATGGTCTGTTGGTCTTTGGCCTTGTAATCTGGTCTAATTATATGGTAATTGGCATCTTTCTTCCTTGTGCACCTCCCTGTCAAGTCTCATATAGTCATTGTAGGGGTGTTAGGATGTTGGATGTAACCTCCTGGCCTAAAGGTTACTAACAGCAAATTCACAAGAAAATGGTCTGTTTGTTTGCTTCATAGATGGTTAGAAGTAACCTTAAAAATACTAATTTAATGTGAGAGGCTCGTGCTAAAGTAATGAGGGTTATTTCCAGCCAAATGTGTTTACAGTAGTGAATCTCAAGTGTTTATTAACCTCACTCTTAAGTGATTGTTGAGGGATTGTTCCAGTACATCTTTTCCTCCAGTGTTGTATCAGAAATGTAATGCCTAAAATGCCATCTTCAGATGGCTGCTTACATTGGTGGCTTAATTTACAGTTGAGGCATAATCATCAGAGCCATTGAATATCAAAGTACAAAACAGATTACCGTAAAGGATAAACTTCCTGCATTTTGGACCATTCAGGGACTGAAGCTGAGTAACTATAATAACACTTCTATAAACCTGAGACCTTGAGCTGCTAAGGACACTAAGGTATTAATTTATTCTGAAGTTAAATTAATTTTTTTTCCCCAGAGATTAGGGAATTTCACGTTTCAAGGAAGCTATGGGATGTGCTTTGCTCTAGATCAATGTATTCAGCTGTTTAGATTTTTGCACTTGGACATGTTTTTCTCAGAGTGCGTGGATGGTTTTAGAACCAACACGTATCTTGGCTGTTGTGGGATTTTTTTCTCACCTTTGGAGTTTTCAAGTTTTCTTTGGGCCCTGCTGGCCCTCATAACATGGGTTGAAAACTGCTGGTCTAGGTGATTCAAAGCACATAACCGAGGCCTCCTGGTCTTGCTGATTTATCTGTGGAAAAAAATGTACTGTGTAATCTGTAGGTCGTGTAATGATTTTGTTCCCTGTGTTGTGATGTCAGAATACAAGAACACAGCTTTAAATCTACCTGATCGAATTTTCTTCTATATATGACAAACAGGTAAACTGCAACACAACACCAAAGATTTAAAAAATTAAAAAACCTCCAAAGTCTAAATTTTTCAAATTAGCTGATGTGAAAAGTTTGCTGAAGAAAAAAAAAAAGTAGATTCTTTAAACTGTCTCTTCAGAGAAGGGAGGTTTTTGATATGTTACAGAACAGGAAAGTTGGCATGTTGCTTAATGGAAAATGCTATTTTCAGGAACATCAGCTGGTGTCCTCCAGTGTAACTGAAACATGACCTGCAACTTTGATTGTTAAATAGTGGGAGGGTTTGAAATCATCATTCATCCTGACCACCAGTTAATTACAACAAGAGAATTGGTGTAAATTGGTGTAGGAGTCAAGTGCTTATGGAACTGTTTGCTGTCGTGATGCAGGATGAAAATGTTCTTTAAAATCATGTGTAGTGCAGGAAGAACTACATAATACTGTCCTGTTGTCTGAGATAGGACCTTACAGCAAAACTATGTTTTTTCATATTTATAAAAAAATATATATTTAATGCTACATTTAGTGTCAAATTTGTGGAGTTTAGGTGAGATCTGTAAACTCGTGGAAATAACACAGAAATACCTGAAGTAATGGTTGACTTCTTAAAGAGGATAACAGGTATGATTGCAATCTGCATGAATAATCGAAGCAATTACATTATTCCTTGTACAAGCTGTTAATCCATTACTGACTGGCACAAGGAACACTTTTAAATCTCTCATCGATCGGAGTAGCCTAATGTATGCCATTAATTCTAATCCTCTTAATATTATTAATATTTTTATTGACGGTATGCTGAATTTCTCCTTTAGTAGTAGAGGCCAAAATAAATCTGTGCTTGTTCATTTTAGAATATTTTACATGCATTCTGATGTGTATGTTACAAAAATCCCATTTGATATCCTTCTTTCCCTTTATTTTCTTTCAAGTTCATTAATGGTGCCAAGGAAATTTGCTCTGCAATTTGTTCTGAAGGCTATTGGGCTGACTTCATTGATCCATCCTCAGGACGGGCAGTAAGTTATGCGCTGTGTGGAATACGCAACGGACACTGCCGTATCCTAACTAGCAGTGGTATTTGTATTCTTCTGTGGGAGTTAAATCCGACTTTTTCGTACAGCCGGAAAGGTGTTACCATAGGATAATTCCCTTCATAAGTTAGGATAGTAACCCCGAGCCAGTTCCTGTACTGTGTCAGCTGTCGTTGGCGGTTGGCACTTTGGAGAACGTTGTTCAGCAATGAGGCTGAATTTTGGGTCACCGTAGGAGTTTTATGCCCAGAAGCTCTTGGTCACTGCGCAGTAGGCTGGCTGTGCCCTCCCGAGGTAACCTGGCACTCTTGACACCTATTTGTGTAGATGGAGGGTTTCAAAAGGTCTCTTTGCACCCCTTAATGATACCTTTGTTACACAGGAAAAATGAATAGCTTGTTCCTATTAACAGCATTGGCATTCATTAGCGGGTTGCACCAGTTCTCTGGAGGAGCTGACTGTTTCTTATCAAGACATCTGTGAAACATAAAGAGTCTTAAAAATGGAAAAGGAGAATGGAGAAAGCTTCTATCAAAGGATGAGCACATATGTATTTTTATCTGAGAAATAGTTTAGTGGGTTTTTATTTAAAAATGCTGTGAAAGGCAGTGATTTATTGTGTCAGGAGAGGCAGCTACATTTAACAGAGGACGTTTATAAGGTGAACAGGCAGTTGAAGGCGTGCTTAAAAGCTTCCCAGAAATTCCATGCATTTAAGGAGTAGTTACGGATTGATGAAACCAGGATTCCGTGTTTGGGCTGTAATTCAGTAGTAACAGCCTTACGGATAACCTGTTTATCAGGAGTTGGCTTTTGGTGAGAAACTTCCTGAGATAAAGCAACTGAAGTACCTATTTCCAATTCACGCACGTTTTTGCTCTTCAGATCATCTTTCTTTATAGGGGGCTCATTGAGAAGGGACGTGTCTTTTGCTATTTCACAGAAGGGTTCTGTCCTTAATGCCTGTAAAAGTAGCAGAGCCTTTCCAAAACACTTGGGATTTTTTTGTATGTATTGTTGGTTAGAGATTTAATCACACTGATACGCCTTCAGTACTCTGTCGGTGGTGAAGGGAATCTTTAAATAAGGGGTACCAGTATAACCAGAGGTGCTCTGCTTAATTTCCTGTGTAGATTTCATGAATAAAACTGTACATAAAATTTCCTCCAACAGATGTAAATGGTACTTCTGGGCTTAGGTTTTGTTTTAAAAAGTGGTTAGTTCTGACGCTTTAAATGCTCTTGGAAATGTTCACCTGAAAAACTCTCTCTTTCTTCCACCTAGTTTTTTGGACCTTACACAAACAACACCCTGTTTGAAACAGATGAACGCTACCGCCACTTGGGATTTTCCGTTGATGATCTTGGCTGCTGCAAAGTTATTCGTCATAACATCTGGGGTACTCATGTGGTTGTAGGAAGTATTTTCACTAACGCTGAACCTGACAGCCCCATCATGAGAAAACTAAGTGGAAACTAGCAGTCACCAGGGTTTCACAAGTTCTTATGACCTTTGGGTTCTTTACTTGATGATTCTCCCTAAGCATTGTCAGGAAACACCACACTTTAAAGTATTCTTAGGTAATAAAGTAGCTGTTATTTATTTTTAGTCCTTGTGAATATGTGTTCACCACATGTGACTTAATATTAATTGACAACATTCAAACAGATAACCTTAATGTGCCACATGGATTTTAAGCTGTGAGTTTCCTTCATCTTGAATGAGTTTAAATGTACATGTACATAGCTAACTGCATATCCCTTTTTAATAATACCTTACAAGCCTCGATTCTTAACCATTTTGTCTTTCAGCGTGTAACAAATCTGTGCTCTTGGTATTAAAAATCCTGTTGCCACTGCAGTTTCTAGGAATTTTGCCGCTTACTGAAATGAGTAAGTGGCAAAAAAAATAAAGTAATAAAATTGCTCTCCCAGAATATAGAACTTAATAAAAACTGCAGCTAATTGGTCATTCACCGTTCTAAAATGAGAATTATGAGAAAAGCTTTCAGTGGTCTCTAACTACAAGTAATACTTCCAGTAGGGGAGTGTTCACTTGATTGCTAGATCCAGAGACTCAGTAGAGTCTTAAATTACTTTAAAATCAGTCATCTCATAATGGTTTTTGTCTTTACATTGCTTGGAATTCTATTTTCTCAGTGTTAGCTAAATATATTTAATTAGTTTAAATATGTAAATGTAATTTTAAGTTGCTTTTGTAACTTTCTTAGGTCATTAAATACATTGTGGGGGGAAAAAAAAGATAATAGGACAATGCTTGGATATCATCATTGTTTTCCTGTACTTGGATGCAATTTAGACTTGTCTCTGTGGAATTTCGAAATGCCTGCGCAAAGAGCAATTAAGATCAATTATTGCAATTACGACCAATTATAAAAATATTTCAACAGGAATGGTTGAGTAAACTAGTCAGTCTCTTCAGGTAGCATAAAAACAATTGGGTCAGTCAAAGTTACTGGTGGGAGAATAGTGAAGGAAATGGAAGGCACCTGAAATTCTGAAGCTCTGTTGGCTGCCCCACTACAGAGACCAAGTAACAAACCAGATTTTAATCTCATTGCAGTCGGTCGCCAGGGCCGTTTGTTAGCACACCACTGCAGTAGCTGTGCCCGTGCGTGCGGCGATGGGAATCCTTCCCTCTTGACTCCAGCAAAACTTGGTGCAACTTTTGTCTGGATACTGGCTGCACAAGATGGCGATCTAGCCTCCTGTCAGCTAGACAGGGATTTTAGTCATTGTGTCTTTTTCCAATGTTAACTAACAACTATGGATTTAAAACTTGTTCTAGCTTTGTATGCTACTTCTGTTCCCTGCTCAGGGTCTAAGCCAGTTACCACCAAAGTCTTTTTATTGGCTTTAATGGCTTTAGAACCAGTTGCTTTCCCAAGTGCCTGTATCTGTCCTTGTTAATGATTGCTGCAAGCCCGTAACTCTGCTGGATCACGGAGGTGGAAGTGAGGAAGACTTTCTGCTGAAGAAGTGAGTGCTGTCTACTCTAAATTCACTCACTAAGCCAGCAATTTGCAGGTTATCTTGCTCCTCTGCCGTCAGTTGTCATCACTGTTGGCTCTAGCCCACGCACATTCCAAGGTTGAAGTGTATGGCCCTTGAGGCAGGATTTATTTATCACTTTGTCGTGGAATTTGTGCTTTACTTCCAGAGCCCAAGTTCTTGACCTCCTCTCTACTGTCCGAGAAAGCTGTATTACTTCGAAGTCTTTTATTGGTATTTTTTATTCTCAGTCTCATCAAGAGGATTAAAAAAAGCTTGAGAAGCTGCAATGTGTCTTGTCTGTTTGCAAAATACAGTTATTTTGCAGAACACAAAATAGTTCATTTGATAAAGAGGGTTAGTGTCTCCCTGGGGCTGTAGCGTATGCTGTTGTGGAGAACTTTGTTGGATAAGGATTAGAAAAATAAATTCTGTGAATGGTTCACATATAGTTCAACTATATTGAAGACACTTGATGCTTTTATTTAGGTGACTGTGCTGTACTTGCCTTTCTGTGTGGCAGAAGGGGTGGGAGCTGTCAGGTGACTATCCAAATTAAGCTTGGGATGCTAATTTTGAAGTTCGTGTCCTTTAGAGTTTCGGCCTGGAAAGGGCTTTTGCAGTGGCTTTTCAAATGGCTTCAGCCCAAGGCAAAAATCTCACGGAAAATAAGCGGGAGTTTTGCCTTGACTTCACTAATACTAGTGTTTCTTGCCAGAATTTGAGGGGAGGTATAATTTCCTGCTACTTTTCTATATATATAGATATTTCTTATATATATTGATTCTCAAAAGAGGCTAGAACTGTTCCAGTTCTGTGTCCCTCCCATAAGAAGAGCTATACTGTGCATTAGTGAACTTGCTGCTATGAAATAGAAGTACAAGTCTCCTGAGGAGCAGCCAAGGAACTGAGGTTGTTCCGCCTGGAGAAGAGGAGGCTGAGGGGAGACCTTCTCGCTCTCTGCAACTGCCTGAGAGGAGGCTGTAGCCGGGGGGGGGTCTCTCCCAAGGAACAAGCGATGGGACAAGAGGAAACAGCCTCAAGTTACGCCAGGGGAGGTTTAAATTGGATATTAAGACAAATCTCTTCACTGAAAGGGTTATCCAACATTGGAACAGGCTGCCTGAGGTGGAGTCACCATCCCTGGAGGTATTTAACAGCTGGGTGCTGAGGGACATGGGTTAGTGGTGGTTGGGCAGTGCTGGGTTAATGGTTGGACTCGATCTTGAAGGTCTCTTCAACCAAAACAATTCTGTGATTTTATAATTAACCGTGCTCTGTGCTTCGCTTCTGAGACAGCAAATAGGGTAGGCTTTCTGCAATTCCCTGAGTGAAAGGTGAACACTTGCAGTCTATTTGTGGAGGGAGTAAAAACACTGGTAGTGATGCAGAGCTGAAATCTGAGTAGTACCAAAATAATTGTGTGACTTGCCTCACGTGCCCTGTCCTTTTAAAGCCTCTTAAGAGGCGCTTCTTTTTCACTCGGCAGCCTCAAAATTGTCACTCAAACTAACGTTCGCTGTGCGTACGTTCCTAGAGAACGGGGAAAAATAAGGCAGGTAATGGAACAGCTCTCATTTAGAAGAGTATAAACAGTGAAGAACTCTATTCTCCTTCCACCAGCAGCCGCCTGGCTGCAAAAGGGCTCTGAAAACAATCCAGAGAGTCAAAGGCACCTCTTGGGGCAGAGGGCCCCTTTTCTGCCACTGCCAGCTTGGCTGCAGGCTCGTTGCCCTTTGTTGCTAATTGCGGTGTCACTCAACAAGAGATGCTCTGGTTCATAAACCCGCAGGAAAGCCCGGCTGTAACTTTAGACCGCTGCGGGTAGCTGATCCAGAAAAGCGAGGCCGCGGGACGTCGGCCACTTTGTCACGGTAACATACGTAAGCCTTGGTCTGTGAGCTTGTCTTACAAAGCTTTTGCCTGGTCAGGCTCCACTAATTGGAGAATTCTGCATAAATACATGAATTTGGAAGAACTCGGTGCGCGGAGCCTGTGTTGATGGTGTTGCTGGAACAATGCGCAGTAATTACGGAGCAGCGATATGATTTGTGTGGTCCCGGACACCAGAGCACGCTTGCTCTGCTCTCTTCCCCTCCGCTGCCCCCTGGGCTGTAGAGCGGCTCTCCGTGGGGTTTGCTGGCTGGACTGGAAGAAACCTGAAAGCTGCTGGTTCAAAATACGGGTGGAACTGATTTTCGTGGGTGCGTGGTCTAAAATGTCTGCTAGATACAGAGGTTATTGTTGGTATGTTGTTGTCGTGGGTTTGGGCTGGATGGGCCCGAGCAAGCCCAGCGATGGATGCTCCCTCGCTCCTGCCAAGCAGCAGAGAGAGAGGAGAGACTAGTTTAGTAAGAATTAAACTACTTTAATGAAATACAAAGAATAAAATAACAAAAAGAAAATAATGAAATCTACACAAAACCGTATCAAGCTCCCAGGATGACAGTCACGTCACCAGCAGGCACTGGGGAAGCCCCAGACTGGACTCAGCGACGGAAGGGAACTGGATTCAGGAACACACGGGTCGGGATCAAAGGCAGACGAACCGATGGAGTCCTCCTCGGATGCGGGGCATTGAAGAAGGAAAGCCAGAGCCCCAGCAAGAGCCCAAGCAAGAGCGCTGCCCCTTTGTTCCCTCAGCTTTTATCCTGAGCATGATGCAGATGGGATGGAACACCCTGTTTGGTCAGTTTTGGGTCCCCTGTCCTGCCCGCTCCTCCCCACAGGTGGGACCCCTCTGCGCTTTTCCGCTTCCCACCCTCCAACGGGGCAAATCCCAAAGTTGGTGCCCTTGGTCGTTACAGCAATGAGGATAAGCCAGCGCCTCTCTGCACCCCGTGCCTCGGCATCAGCTCTGAACATGGGTCTCATCGTTCTGAGAAAGAGCAGTTTTCTGCACAATCTGCTGCTAATTTGAGCAGTTAGAAGAGGCCTAGTTAGAAAGCAGAGTTACTGAACAAAATTGGTTGTTTTACCTCAAACCAGGACAGTTGTGTTATGAGGTACACAGCACATATTTCTGAAATCACGTACTTCGGAAACTCGGTAGCTCACTAAACCGTGGTGTCACCACTTGAAAGCTGCCCATGTGGCCATGTGTATTAAATGAGTTCCTTCTTGCTCCTGAGCTGATGCTTGGTGGACACGGATACCAACCTTTGCATTTGACAGCGGGGGACGGAGCTGCCCTGGAGCACCGCGGCGGGGTCGTGCAAGGCGAGCCAAGGGAGGAGCATGAGCCATGTCTGGGAATTCACTGGTGAGGGCTGAAAAGTCTCGCTTAATCCAGAGTGGAATATCCCAAATATGGATATTTGTACATACTCATTCTTCTACCAAAGTAGGGTGTTTTCACACAAAATTTGCCAACATTTCTGGATTATTTTTTTTCAATTTTTCTTACATAAAGCCAAAATCCGTACACAATTAATTCTCTCCGAATAGCTGCTTTTACCACATACGCATCAACGTTTATTTTTTTGTCACTTGAGCTATCCCTACACACACCAAAGCCATGGTCAGAGGGACACTGGTTTAAGCTTCCCTTTTAAACAGCAGCATTTTATACTGGTGTGTTAGGACCCGCTAAGGAAATCCACCGAGATAACCCAAAGCTTGAAAAGTTGCATTTTTGTCACTTGTGTCTCCATAGTCGTCATGGCTCTTGTCACCTGGCTGAGCAGCTCTGGAGCGCAAACACGGCCAGTACCCTCAAGTCCACTCCCTCCTGTTGCACCCGAGGTATCCTCCTCTAATCACAGAGCTTTAATTAGTTACTAACTCTGGCTAACATTCGGGCTGTAATGCAAAATCACAGAGTGGTGAGCGATTTCCTGAGGAAGACAACTGGCCCACGTGTGCTATGGGGGGGGGGAACCCCCCTCTCTAGCCCACACTCCCGTGCCGGCTGTAGCCGTTTGCCTTTGAGTATCAACGCTTCGTTGTATGTCGTTGTTGCAGGTGGCTGCGTTTTTATTTTGAATTTTATTTTTTATTTTAGCTTGAAAAAGCGGCGGGTGGGGAGGTACCGCTCGTCGCTCGGTGTGCTGTGAAAGGGAGGGCGGCTCCGAAAAAAGTATCATCGATGCAACTGCGATGGCAGGAGCGAGCGCTAAGGATTTCCAGCAGAGGAAACTCATTACAGATAAGAGATTAATATTCCTGCAGTTTTATTTTAAAAGTTGTTACCTTTCCTCTTCAAGCGTAACTTCAGCAGGGCAAACTAATTTTAAGTGCAATGAGAGCGGTGAAGTACGGAAGTTTTGACCCTGCTATTAAAGGACCAAAGAACTTCCATCAGCCACGAAGTCCTCAGCTACACCTGAGCACTAATTGCTGCCTCTGATATGACCTGGGGTTTGTTGTTTTTTTTTTTTTTTTTAAAAAAAAAAAAAAAAAAGATTTGGGGGCAGTTGGTCAGCTGCTTTAAATTATTTCATTGCAGCCAGCAACCCCACTTTGATTTCCACCAAATAAAGGTACAGCTCATTGTCAAGGAAGGTCCCACGCTGCCGTGCGCGTGTGCTTTCCGCTGGCTGCTCCGAGCAGGGCAGTCGGAGCCTTCCGCGCCCTGAAGTTTCCGTGCCGGCTGCCACTCACACCGGGCAACTTTTCCATCGGCCTGGAATTTATCCAGGAGCTACATGCCCATATGCACACGCGCGCCCGAGGCTCGGGGCAGCTGCCTGGTGACAACAATGTCTCCTATCAGCTGCAAGAATCAGTGATGTGTTGGCTTTTCCATAGCATCCCGCTCCACCATAATTCTCTTTGTTTCCAGGGGAGTAACGGCGTCTGACAGCCGCCTTTGTCAGGAGCAGCTCTTTGCCAGGGGACGCATGCTGCGGTGACGGTCTGTGCCGCTTGGGTCCAGTTTCGAGATGCGAAGTCTATTTTTTGCCGCGTGAGGGTTTTCTGTGCCCTGTTAACACGCAGGGTTTAACCTCGGGGTGTGCACACCAGCGTCTGCCTTAACCAGGTGACTGAGACCGAATCGTTTGCTCGTGATCATGTCCTAAACGTTACACTTAAACACAGAAAACTTAAAATAGTGAATTTTAGCAGCAGCACGGCAAAGCTGGCTTTGCTGCAAGACACCAAACCAACCCCATGTTCTTGTTGAGCATCATCTCCCCACCCGCCTCGTTTACTGGTGACGAGGAGGTGAGTTTTCCACAGGTGTGTGATGGGGGCTCAACGCCCCGCAGCTGGTCCCCCTGCGGCACAGCCCGGCCGTGGGGCCTCTCCCTCAGCTGCTGGGCTAATTCCTGCATTTTCTGGGAGGGTTTGCCCCATGTCCTGTCACCTCGAGTGGGTAAGTCGTGTCTGGGAGATGCTCTTGGTCTTTTGGCTCTGAATGCTGTGGAATTTATTTAAATTGCTGTGTGAGTACTTGAGTCTTGAGGCAGTGAAGACCCTATAAATGTCCTTAGAGGTTTTGGAGGGGTTTTTTTGAGCTTGTGCCTGGGGGGGAGGATGGGGCTGAGGAGAAGGGCGCGGTGGTGTGAATTCCTCCTGGGTGTGCAGGCAGCTGGAAAACTCCTGCTCTCCTTGTGAGGAGACCCAAGCATGACATCTGACGCGGTCTGTGCTGAGAAGCTGATGTGGTGACAGGAGAAAAAGCCTCAGGACGTTCAATGAGATCAAGTGCTGCTAAAATACTTGGCTGGTTTTGTACCAGCTGGGGTTTCCCAAGGGCTGACTTTGGTGTAGGGACACAGGGCTGCCCCCAGAGCCTGCAGCTGACACTCCATCGTGGTCTCTTTGCTTAGGAGAACACAAAGTTGAAAAATAATTTATTAATTTGAACAGAACTTCAGCACTGGAGTGGAGTTGACAAGCTCATGATAAACGTATTTATTTGTTTTGTTTACCTGCAGGGGTTAGGTATGTTTCTCTTTATTTTGTCCAGTGATCTTTGCTCCAAGGAGGAGTGTTGTGTGATAAATAGGTTCTGCATGCAGAAGTGCATGAAGTTTAAAGAATATTGAAAAGTAGAGGTTGGTGATAAGTAAGATGAAAAGACCCAGAGGTGTAGGAGCAAGGTATGTTTGTGTAGAGGCATGGAAAAGGAAATCAGGGTGTGAGAGAAGAGGGCAGGATCATTGCGGATGCTGTACTTCCGAGTCTGGGAGAGAGGAGAGAGAGAGCAGAGTTCAGAATTTAGAGACAAAAGCATGGACAATAACATCAGTAATTCTTACAGGCAGGAATCAGAGTAGGAATCAAAGGAAACCCAGGTATTTAACTCCATCTATTATTTATGAAAGTTGTCTGGAGCAATGCATGACTTTCAGCTCAGGGATTTCCCTACAAGTCCTGTGTGTGCCGGCAGAGTTTAGGTGACGGAGCCCCCCCCTTCCTGCTCCTTCTCCTCCCGCTTCTCCTCTAATCCCCACCATCCACACAAAACGTGACCATGGGGTTCCTAAAAGAGCTCAGCGGGGTACTGCTGGTGCAGGTGTGCCTCTCTCCCAGCATCTTGTCCCTTCCCAAGGGGACACGTCCCGTTTGATGACCCAGATATTCCACAGAAACGGGAACGGAGGCAGGGCTGGCCCGCCGGGGTGGGGTGTGATCTTTGCAACCCTGCAAAACCGCTGCTCTTCCAACTAATCTCGTTAAAGACGTGAGCGCCACACATCTCCTGTGGCTTTTGCCAATTTTTTTTTATTTATTTATTTTATTTTTAAACTAAAACCTCAATAATACGTAGTTAATTGTTCTATTTGGAAAACTATCAATTCGGCACTGCAGTGCAGACTGTGGAATTTCACTGCAGCGTGCGCATGTCCAGCAGTGGTCCGTGACCATCTCCTCCTTCTCCATAGGCATGTCCTGCCCTCTGTGCCTGCCTGGCTCTTATAAAAGTTGAGGTTTTACGTGCACACACAGAGCCAGAGCCTGAAAATCTGTCTTTGAACGCAGAAGTCCTTTATAAAGGAGGATTTTCACTACCAAAACTGATAAATCAGGTTAACCGGTATGCCATATATTGCCAAATTTTGGGTATTTCCTCTCTGACAGCTGTTTGTTACCATTTAGTTTTCTGTCGGGTCTGATGCTGAAGAATTGCTGCAGACTCGCTGAATATTTGCTGTTGGAAGGAGCCCTGGGAGGCCGTCAGGTCCAACCCCCGCTCCCTGCAGGGCCAGCTAGGGAATCTGGGAGTCTGAAAAGACACCGAATGTCCATGTCTTTGGATCATCAATGTCATTTTGGCTAGGAGCAAAAGGTCAATAAAATGAATCCTTTCCATCCCTGCTCCTGCCTATTCCTCGGGGGGAAGAAAAAAAAAAAAAAGGTTCTGAAAACCTGTTGAAAGTATCCCAAAGAAAATTTAACTGAAAAAGCATCTATTATTCCCAAATTTCTAGTGTAATGAATGAGGTTTTCGGCTACGCCTTAACACCCACAGTGAAGATAAGAAGCAGCCGAGTTGGTTTTTTTTCCTCTTGACAAGCATCCCGCTATCGTCCACTGAGGAATGAAACCACGGTCTCGCCTGGAGAAAAGCCAGAGGCTGGTGGTGGAGCTTTGAGTGGGGTGCCCAAATCTGCAAATCCACATAAAAACCAGGACTAAATAATAGTTGCAAGCTGACTGTGGCTTTCATGTTCCCCGGGCTGCTGCGGTGCCTTTACAATAGTAGCCCTTCACCTTGGCAATGGCAATTCTTGCTTTAGGTGGGTTGGTTCTTTTTTTTCAGTGTGGCTCAGGCTGCTCTTTCAGGAGCTGCACAAACACAAAGGTCTCGTCGGTGCGGAGGCTGACGGGGGAAACCTAACAGGATTATGAGACTGAAATTTCATGCAGCTGGCTGTTATGCTTCACCGAGAAAGGAATCTCTACCGCTAAAACCGCAGCGTCTGGCAGAAAAGCTTTAAGAAAATCAAATGCAGTCTGAGGGCTGGACTTTGGGGAGGGGTTTGTGTCTCAGAGAGACACAGCGATATCCCGTTGAGACTGAGTGATGACGGGTAGAAAATGCTGGGCAAAAAAACTTGTTGGAATGTATTTTCCGTGGAGAAAACTCAAAATTTTGGTTAGCGGGATGTTGTCGGGTGACAACCCATCATCCCAGCTGTAAAAAAGTGGCGTATGGGCACACGTGTTGAACCCTGCCTCGTGCTTATGTTGCTAAGACAGACGGTACTTGAGTGTGAACACTAAGAAATACCCATGCGGGTGGTCAGCTGCGGGGTCGGCAAAATCAACCCCACGTTCTTCTGTTCCCCTGACGCCTGCCATGGGCTTTAGGTGCAGCTCTTCGGCTGTCCGGCTACAGCACTGCAGGGCCCACAACCTCACAGCAGGAGGCTTATTTACGTAATTACAGGAAAAACAGCCAGGCAGACCCCTTTAAAATAGTTACCTGCTTAAAATATTCATAAAAGACTTGGCCAGCAGCCCCAAATCAAGGCTTTTTGGGTCCAGGAATGGTCATTTCTAACACACGTGGGCTGACAACTTGAGGTTTAGCCTGTCTTCAGTAGAACTTGAGAGACACAGCTGTAGCCCAACTAAAAACTATTTAAATCTTACATTGGAGAGTAGTGAAGTATTTATAAACATCAGTCAAGCTGGCTTTCGGGATGCTTTTCTCAGCATAAAAACCTCTGGGAGGCTTTTTTTTTTTTTTGACACTTTCTTTGTGTTTCCAGTATCCTCAGCCCCAGGCTGGGTTTGTTTGCCTTTCTGGTGGATAAGCTCCATCATGCTGAAGCTATCCTGCTATTTTTTTTCAGTCTAAGACTTGTAGGGTTGAGCTCCATGTGATGAAATGTGTAAATGTTACCTGTCTGAAACCTGATGAAATCTTAAAAAAGGGATAGGAAACCTTAAACCCTATAAATACATGTAAGTTGAAATTGATATATTTAAATTGCTTTCAAATACATGATGTCAATGCTAAAGGAGTTATGTTGGAATGGCATTGGTACAAGAGCCAATCAAATAGTCTAACAAGGTTGGAATTGTAAAGCATGGATGCAACAAAAATTGGAAGCCCATTTTGACATGCCACAGGAAGCATAATGCCTTGGGGTGTACAAAAATTCAGAGGGCTGGTTGGCATCTTATTTCTTGTTAATGCTGAATTTATACCACTTTGAGCATTGCCATTTCCAAGTTTTGCACCTTCAGCTCATGGGAGTTAACTTACACTTGGCCTTGGTTCCATAATGTACATATTTTAAGTACATTATCTGAAGGGGGACTACAAGAAAGCTGGAGAGGGACTTTTTACAAGGGCGTGTAGTGACAGGACAAGGGGTGATGGCTTCCAACTGGCAGAGGGGAGATTTAGATGAGCTATTGGGAAGAAATTCCTGGCTGTGAGGGTGGGGAGCCCCTGGCCGGGGTTGTCCAGAGCAGCTGTGGCTGCCCCATCCCTGGAGGTTCAAGGCCAGGTTGGACGGGGCTGGGAGCAGCCTGGTGTGGTGGGAGGTGTCCCTGCCCAGGGCAGGGTGGTAGAACAAGATGGTCTTGAAGGTTTCTTCCAACCTAACCCATTCTGTGGTTCTATTTTCCGTTTCCATTCCTGCTAGCTACATATAGGTATGGTGATGCCATTTACCAGAGTGAGAGTTCAGCTTGTTGGCAGTTTCTTGGTGGAATGAGCAACTTGTGATGCAGATTCCTCTCCCCAGCCTGGAACGGGAATATATGGGAGCCTCTGGGTGTTAATGAGACACTTGAGGCACAAGCTTTGCTGGTTGCTTGAGCCTCTTTAAGGGGGTAAAAAATGCTCTCAAAAGCTTTTTCCTGCTGGTTAGTCCAAACTGGGGTTTTGGGGGGGGACTGTGCTGGGTTTTGGCTGGCAATGGAGAAGAGGTTCCTGGGGAACTCAGAAAAAAAAAAAAAAAAAAAAAANAAAAAAAAAAAAAGTTGGTGATTAGAGCTACTGTGAACAGGGGGTTCAGCAGTGCTTTGGGTGCTGCAGGGCAGAGGTACCAGCTGGGTTTTGCATGAACTGGGTTGCTGAAAGCTGTGCTGAGCAGGCAAAGGCTCTAGTGCTCTTCAAGGAGAGCAAAAGCGCTACGTAATCAAGTTGCATTGTCTTGCCTGACAATTAATTCAACTGCTTTGCAGAAATGAAAGCAAAGCGTTTGGTAGCTGACATCTGCCTTCTGCTTATGGCGCTGTAATGCCAAAAATCAGCCACACAGGCAACGAGCTGGAGACGTGCTGCAAGACCACGTGCCCCGGGGGTGTCCCCTGAGCAGGGACTGGGCATTTCCAGAGACACTTCTTGAAATGGGATAACAAAGTCTCTTCCCTCAGGGCATGTCTGTAAGCCAAAGGAGCATCAAATGCTGAACCTCCAGAGAGAAATTTATTTTAAGACTCCGGGGAAGTTCAGGAGCTGTAAGTCCATGTACTGTAGTTAACTCTGCTACTGTGAATTGTATTTATTCCACTTAAAGAGGTGGGAAACGTGGTGGGCAGCCTCCAGCTCCCCTGTCCCTCTTCACCTGCTGCCGGGTGAAGCCACCGGTGCTGGCAGGAAGTCCCACGTCTGGGACTGGACCCTTTGGCAACCACGGGCTCCAAGAGAGCCTTTGGGGGCCTTTTCTGGTGAAGTGCTGCTGGGGGGGGGGGGGNGGGGGGGGGGGGGGGGGTCACCAATACCATCATTCTCCATCTGAAAAAGAAAATAACATCCCAGTGCGAAGTTCACACGACTGTTTTGCAGACTATGCATGACCCTCCCGTTTAAGGTACCACCAGATTTCTTCATTACTGAGACAGAACCGTTGACATCTTGATGTCAACCTCCCCTAAAGGCTCCTCCTGATGCTTTAGGCACGTAGCATTAATTACACAGTGTACTCCCTATCAATACCGCTTTCCCGATGTGATACCTTTGCAGACATTGATTTATTATCTTTTGCCTTTGCTGTATCTTCACCTTCTGTGGCCAGGAGAGCCTCGGCTCGGCCTTTCCCACTGCTGAAGCGGTCATGAGATGGAATGGTCTTTATCAGAACTCGGGAAAAACAAGTAAATTGACTTCTGTACACATAGCATGAGGAAGGAGCTCCTACTACAGCTATATTCTTTCCTATCTTTAACTTATATATCTCTTTATAACTCTTTGTTTTTTAAAAAAATGTTGAGTTGTATGTCCTTCACCCATAAATAACTTTGTCCAAAACCTTTCATTAGCTAAATTAAGTCATTTACACCCAAGTAAGTGTTGGTTTCAGAGTGGAAATTAGCAATGACTTCAGTAAAACCTCCAGAACGCACTGGGACTAAATTAGTGTGGCAGGACAATTATGGAAAACATAAAGCTTTCCCAGAGCAGGTGAGGGAAAGGGAGACCTGGGGCTCACAGACTCGACAGGAACCTCTTCTAATGTACTTTATTTCAATGCCTGATATAAAACAACTTGCAACAACTAACCATGAGAGCTCAATAGGAGGAAACCATGGGAAAGATTAATTAGCTACAGTGGGAGTTAAACTGAAAATGCTCTTAGACAGCTCTTTTTTTGGTTGGGTGTTTTTTTGGTTTGGTGGGTTTTCTGTTTTGGTTTTTTTTTCCTAGTAGGAGACCAGAGAAAACAAAAGGGAACAGGGGAGCAGGCAGCGGTGTCCCAGCACAGGGGGTGGCACCGCACCGCAGCGCAGGGGTGGTGATGGCAATTGTGCGTTGGTATCGGACACCTCACATCATCTGAGTATTTAAAACATTTATTTATACAAATGTACAACATTTACAATAGTTAAAAAGATTAGCCGTTTAAAAGGAATCTCACATACATAAATACGGTGCAGCTCAGCGTTTCTGTGCTTTTAAAAACCCCCAACAGCTCTGCGGGCAGCCCGGGCACAGCGACCTGCTGGCACGGAGGATGCGGTGTGGGTTCCCTTGCGCTCGGTCACCTTCATCTGCTCTTCCAAGCTCCGTGTCCACAATCCTCGTGCCGCGGCTGGAGGTAGCAGCTCAGGTGGACAAGGCACAACCGTGGCACAGCGGTGGGGGAGAGGGACCAGCCCAGCACAAGAACCGGGACTTCCACATCTGCAGCAACGTCACGGTCAGAGCAAAGCTGGTGATGGGCTTAGGAGCAGCTCCAGCTCATGGATTTGCAAAGCACTGCTCTTGGAATAAGCACGTGGCTGGCAGCCGGATACTCCAGGTGGGATGTAGTATTAATTTCCAAGCTACTTTTGCACAATTTAACCATCTGCCTTAGCATACAATGAATTTGCCCCTGAAATACTGTTTTTTCCTCCACTGATTGCAAACAGAGAAGAAGTAACTGACTTGGTTTAATACTTCTACAACGCCCGTAACTAAATTTGGTTGGTGGCATTCCAGTCTTTGTGGGTAGAGCGTGCTGCCACGCACCCAAAATGTCTCTGGTCTGCCTGAGGTGCACCTAAACACAGGATGAAGGTCCTGCCTGTTAGTGCACAGGATGAGCCAGCTCATGTTAGAGCCCACGTCCTCTCACTGCAGGTACCACACCTTTTGTGGCGTTGGTCCTAAAAGTCCAACATGTGAAGAAATCCGGCCGTTCCTGCAGCCCACGAGGTTATACATATCTACCTCAGACTTCGTACCGCAGCTTAGGCTTTTTAAATAACAATGGAACTGCAAAATAGATGGAAAATAGAGGGAGTTAACATACAGAGAAGCCAAAAGAGGCAGGCAGAAACCTGGTGGTGAGCTGTTGACCAAGCTCAAGTCAGGAGGTAACTTCCCTTGTTGCTGCTAGTTGGGTGTCCTGTTGACTGACTCCTAAATGCACGCGTTTAACAGTAAGGCTCAAAGTAAAATTGTGTAAATTCTTAGAACCTCCAGCTGAGCTACCACCACCGCCGGCGTGTGAGCCCTGAGACGGTGGCAAGCTCCCCACGAGGTCCTACCACTGGCCACACGTGTGACAGCCCAAGCCTTGAGCACACCTCCATTGAACAGATAAGCAAGATGTTCCCAAGCAATGGGAACAGATTTGCCATGCTTCTGCATCACGCTGGCTTTCCAACACCGGTTCTCAAAGCACGTGTCCTGGATCTGGCCCTGCTCCTACACAACAGCGCTGCCGAAACGCTCGGCCGTTGCAGGAAACCTGTTTAACCCCCACCCCAGGGGAGCAGCTGAATCACTGAGCGAGGGCCTTCCGGGCTTAAACTCTTCTGTTTCACAGGATAATAATAATAATAAATATTTAACTTGCTGCTGGAGAAGCCCTAACGCCCTCCACCTCATTGTCCCCCAACCCATAGAGCGTAAGTACCTCGCACAGCTCTGCTCCAGGGACGTTGCAGAGGAGGGGGACGACCTGTACAAAGACCGCAGGGTTGATTCTTTTCAGGGTCTCCAGAAACAGGTCTAACTTGCATAAAGCAAGAGATTGCAACTGCCCTCTTAATATTAGCCATCCGTGAGCAAGGCACAGGAGAGCTGAAATGACATCAAAACGCCAGGTTTGCGAGTAAGGTCAGCTAGCCTTTCCTCAAAAATGTTAGTTTCATACAAAAAGTTAAAAAGGGGAAAGAAACAGTGTTCCAAGTTCAGTTTTCACGGTGAAGCACATGTACATTTAAAAAAGCATCACTCAGCAAAGCCCACCGAGGCTTCCAGCATGCTTTCCATCCCTGGAGAAACCGCCTGAAACTAAACTGAGAGGGCGATGCTCACAGTCCTCCTCCTCCTTGGCCACCGATAAAACTCCCCGGAGCGCAAGCAGAGTTTGCTCCGAAGGCCACAACACTCAAGACGGCACCTTGCACGTTCAGATCTGCAGTTTTCCAGCTCTTAATGGTATCCGACACGGATGCTGCTAGCTGGGAGCTTGCTGGTATCCTCCAGGAGCCCTCTCAAAGCACCCAAGGGGTTTACAAAGCATCTGGATTCCACTCTGGGCTTCCTTCATCTGCTTTTCGCTGTGTAACTCACCCAAAAAAGCACTTCAGAGCAGAGGCATACTGTAACTTGATAAAGCACGAGTTACCTTGGAGCAAGACTAGCCAAAAATTAACTCATAAAAGAACAATTTATGACTACAGCTTTTTTTTTTTAGAAAAAAAAACAAAACCAAAACCAAACCAGTCCCTGAAAACCAAAGCAAGCAAACAAACAAACAAAAAAAAAAACCCAAATTTTTTTTGTTAAAAAAAAGTTTGGTTTAACTTGTCCATGGACACCCTGCTCCTAGTACTGACCTTGCAGAACAAAGCTGGTGCATTTTCAATAGTGATGCAAACCATTATAGAGATATATAGATATTTTTATGATAATTTATATATTACAGGCTTACCCACTTGCAAAACAACCATTTTGCCTGGCGATATCAGTTTTAAGACTCGTCTAAACACTTTAGATCCTACTCAATGTACAAAAATAAATATTGCATATGTCATTTCCGAGCAAAACAAGCAACGCAGGTCACCAAAATACAGCTGTAGCTAGTAGTAGCAGTCCGTACTCCCTTCTGGGAGTGCATTAAATAAAATAAGAGGAGCTCTTCAGGGTCAGCTCTCTCTCTCTCATGCTGTAGGGTCTGGGTGCCAAAATGTGAAAACATTGAAAGCCCCAAAACACAAGGAACCTGTTGGCTCAGGAGGCACCAGCATCCCAACCCGGACCACGCACCAGTTCTCCGTATGGCTTCCTCCTCTCAGGAGAGGGTCGGGGGACCACACACGTCTCCCCCTCTAGTCGCGCTTCAGGAACAAGAGTTTTTAGAGTTTTTCTGGTTCGGTTTATAAACCAAAGTGATTTTTCTGCCCATCCCGGTGTGTGGTATTACGGGGGTGGCTCTTCATGCTGCTGGTGGACAACCTTGGAGGAAGCACCTGGGCACGACGCTGGCCTGATCCAAGCTGCTGCTGCTCCTTTGAGCTCATCCCTTGCTACAAACTCCTGCCTTCTCCGGGAGGAGGAGATGTGGGGAGACCGCAATGACATACCCACTGTGTCTTATTCACCCTTTTTGTCTCCAAACAGGTTAACGAGACGCTGGCGTTAGTGCTGGGATGAATTATGACACGAACATTTCTAATGTGTAAGTGGTGATAACAGCAGCTGGCAGTGAGACAGTACTTTTAAATAATGTTTTAAATAATGTGTCTTCATGGAGAGAACTCAGGCATTGAGAACAGTGTATGTATCAGTCTCCGCCGTGGATCGTGGGAACATTGCGCGTGAGTTTCTCCAGAAACCAGGAAAGAACCCACGTGATGGCTTCACCCCCTCCAAACGTGTCCCAGGCTCCCTCGTTCGCCGTTGACCAAAAAACCAAGGAGGAAAAGCAGCCTTTCAGAGGCAGCTCCGAAGCGCGGGCGCCACGGGTGGGTGCGGGTGTCCGGGGGCGGGGGGGGGCTCAGCCGCCCGTCCCCGCGGCGCGGGGCAGCGTCACCCAGCGCTGCGACATCAGCCCCAGCCAGAGACAGGCCGTGGTCAGCAGGGCGGGACGCGGCAGCCGCTGCGTCTTGTTGAGGGGGGAGAGGGTGGTAAATACGGCGTCCGTCCTGTTCCTGGGCAGGGGCAAGTTGCAGATGCTGCCTTCGCAGCAGGAGGTGCAGATCTGGAGGAAACCAGGTTAGAGCTTGGTTATTTCAAACACACCAGCACCGCGGAATAACAACGTAGGGAAAGCGATACGCAACGGAGCGCAGTGGCCAGTCCGATTTCTCCCCCCACCCCTTTTTCTTTTTTAAAAATCCGTCTACTTGGAGAACAGTTTCACCCACAAGGGAACAGTTTGCTGGCTAGCACAAGCGGGACGCACCCATTTTGAAGAGGTTATTTTACTTAGTATCCCAAACAAGTCAACTTGATGAAAACCGGTGCCGTTTGGCTGCAGCAGAGCTCGCAGGTCGGAACTCAAACAAATCAGTATTTATTTCCACAGGGTTGGATTTTTTGGTTTGTTTTTTGGGTTTTTTTGTTGCCCGTCAGCCGGTGTTGCATCCACTGGAGCGATCGACAATCCCTGTGCCAGCCCAAAGGCCACGCAGCTCTGCCTTCGCCCATGAGGAAGCGGCAGGGAGAGCAGCCTGCCAGAGCACGCAGGTTTACAGCAAGTGGATTAAGGCACCCGAGGCCAGGAGAGCATAAAATTCCATGGAAAAAGCAAGATGGGGGCTGCAGCGTGCCTGGCAGGCTCAGCAAGCGCTTTTATTTTAACCTGTTGCAGAACCTCACAAAGGTCAACTATTGATCTCAAGAAATAAATATCAATTAATAAACATATAAAAATATATATACACATATAAAATATATCCGTAATTTATATGGATATATAAAATATATCCGTATTTTATATATACATTTATTTAAATCCACATAAAATATATCCATTTATCTAAATAAATAACCGTTTGATTCCGATATCAAACATTTGTGCCAAAGGTTTTGGGGTTTTCCCGGACTGGTTTCACTAAGGAAACCACGAGACGGTGGGGGAGCACCCGCCGCGGGGCAGGGGGGACGGAACGGGGAGCAGCTCTGCGGGCAGGGCACTCCTCAGCCAGAAGGCAGCCCTTTGCTCCCCGGAGAGCTGTTTAAAAGAGATTATTCTTTTGTTCTGGGAAAGGTTATGCTTTTCTTTCCGTAACAAATGGAAATGAGCTGGAGCTCGTTAAGAAATTTCTTAAACTTCATTTCTGACGATGCTGGTTTACCCGTCGAACCAGTCAGACTTCTGGCAGAGGCCAGAAGGATTCTGCCTGGTTTTCATACATATATATATATATATAAATATAGAGGCAATTTTTATCCCATACCTTGTATTCTTCGTGCTTTACATATGTGCATCCCGTAGACAGACAGTCCTCTAACGGTACACAACGCTTGGTGACGGATACGCTCTCTCCAGTAACTTTCATCATGTGTTGGCTAAAGCAATATCTTGTACCTAGAAAGACAGAAAAATGGGTTTACCTGTCAAATTGGAGGTTTGCGATACTCTAACAAATAAGAAGAAATAGGAAAGAGGTCTTTTTTTTTTTTCCAAATCTTGGGATGTAAAAAGAAGATAATCTTGGTGTATTTATCGCAATACATAAATACCACTAAATACACATGCCCACAGCCCAAGCTCTGGCGCAAACCTCAAAACACTCCGGAACATGGGGATTTGTTCCCAAAGCTAATGTGAGTCTCCGTGTTATGGATGAAGAAACACACGCACAGCAGATAATCAAGTTACGGAGGCAGGTTCAAATAACACCCAAAATCTTGTACACCGTTAGTTTTACAAAAATGTTCTTTAAAAAAGAAAATATCTGCAATACCTGTTTATGTCTGAAGCTAACCTTTCTTTGTATAGGTTTAATTTTTTCCTAGCCTCATGCTCAACCATTAATTCTGTAGAATTACCTAAAACATTATGCATTGGAGACGCTTTTCCCTATATTCCCTGTCCTCGCTGTTCGCGCTCCGATCCCAGCTCTCCTGCAATGTCTGCACAGCCTGAAGAAGATCCTTCACCCTCTCTGTCCCTCAGTTTTATCATCTATAAAGCAATGCCAAAATACCAGCAGAACAGTTGGGATGATTTATGTATTTCTCGGTTTTCCAGTCTTTGGAAAAAGCACCATGAAATGGACTGCATCTGCGGTATTCCCATCACGTCTTCTGCATGCTTCTCCTGTGGGCTCCTTCGTCCCCAAAAAGACCATCCTCATCCTCCTCCTCCTTTTTTAAGCTACTCCTTTAGTGGCACTTGTAAAACACACAGAAAATGCAAAGCAGAACGACTGACAAATGCTGTGGTTATCCTCAGACTTGAAGGAATTTGGGTTTATTTCACGCTTTAGCCATCAGAGGGGAGTTGAAGGTGCTGTTCCCCTTCCCAGCACTCCGAGATGAAAACAGTGGATTTTCAACACAGGAAACGTGCCATTATATGTTTCCTCTCTAAGTTATACCTTGCTTCTTATTAATCAACCTTATTGTTAATAAAATTGTTGCTTTCACGGGGGAGGGGGGGGGAAGGAGGCGTGTAATTAATTTAAAGTGAACATTCCTTTGCAGCCCTCATCTCCAATGGGCAAAGCCCCGCATGCTTCTCATGTTTTAGGCATTTGGCAACAGCCGAGCGAGATTGCCGAGGGAAGGCATTATTCATTAGGCAATAAAACCCCCCAGACATCTGCCGTATCTTTGACCCCCTCTTAACTCCAGTGCGATAGCCACAGCCGACGGGCTGAACTTATCACCAGGGGCTGGAGAACCTCGGTGTGCTGCCTTCCTTCAAACCGGCTGGGGCTGCCACACGCCGCTTTTAACGGGTTTTCCAGGCTCTCCTGCCCCTTGGGTGAAGCTCCTGCAGTTTTACCCCAAGGGGAGCGCGCTCTGCACGACGGCTTTGAGCTTCTCCCAGGACCTGGCCTGGAAGCGCCATTCCCATTCCATTTCTCCCGCGGTGGCTCTGCCTGTGCCGCGGAGCTCGCCCCTGGCAGGTCCCAGGTGGAACAGACAAGGCTTCTGGCACCCCATAACTCTTGTAAGGCTGTCACATTCTGTTTTCCAAGTACATTTCTAGAAAATATTTTGCAATCATCTTGGACATACGTATTTTCCCCTGCAGAGGGACCAAGCATACCTGCCCTCATACAGCCATCACCGATGGCGATCTTCTCCTGCAAGGTAGGGCTCCAGCTATGGAACAAGTCCACAATAAGCAACAAAGGCCACTCACTCAGATTAATTTTAACTTTTGCACTGCATTCCAGCCTGCCTCTCCTCTCAGAGCAGGCTAAGCGCAATGACCACCGGCGCTAGGAGAAGGATCGGGCCAGGCAGCACCGGGAGGGCCCAGAGCAAAGCAGAGGTGGGGAACATCACCACGGCGAGAAACAGTAACTTCTCTGCAGATCTTAGAATCATAGAATCATTTAGGTTGGAAAAAAACCTTTAAGATCATCTAGTCCAAGCATTGACCATCCTCTACCAGTTCTGCTG
This sequence comes from Chionis minor, assembly GCA_013398295.1. Classification (NCBI taxonomy): domain Eukaryota; kingdom Metazoa; phylum Chordata; class Aves; order Charadriiformes; family Chionidae; genus Chionis; species Chionis minor. The sequence continues at coordinate 637,427 of VZSF01006625.1, read as the reverse complement.
CTAAACCATGTCTCCAAGATAAGGAGGCTGCTGGCCAGAGGGGTGGAAGAGGGACTCCAAGCTGACCCCAATGCCATAAAAATTTTACCAGAAATAACACAGACAATTTGAGTAACTCAAACAAGATGTAAAAGCTGATGCTTCTAAACCACGGTGGTGCCTGAGGCAGGCAGCGTGCTGTACAGCCACAGCTGGGTCTCGAATGGCCTCAAGGATGGGTCTTGGTAGCATTGTGTCAAAAAATTACAGACTTAGGCTTCCTAAATTTTGCAGTTCCAGAGTGTCTTTAAAGGCATTTGAGAGCCAGGCTGATCATGGTGTAATATTCAGGCTGTCCAGCAACACATTCCATTACAAAAGCATTGGAAAGTGAGGTTGCTGCTCTGTGATTATTTGGGGGATTTTCAGAGCTGTTGGTGTACACTGACCCCCAGCGTGACCGGTGACACCGTCACCTCTTCTTTTGCATTTTTCCTTCCCCTGGTGGACCTGCGGTGTAAAGACTCACAAAGTGCTCTAGCTACGAGGTGTCTCCAAACATCAACATACAACAGGTAGCCCCCAGCTCCACCTGCCAGCAGTGACGCTGACCTACGGCAGCATCACCCAATGGCTGAAACACACGTTCTCCATGAGGTCCACCTCATGGGCACCCTCCTCTACCCTTAAAGGGAGCACAAATGAAGAAACCAGCTATTGAAACCAGAAGTCTTGGTGCAGACAGACAACCAGGCTAAGCATGAGCAAACCAGCCCCGCACGTCGAGTGCCGGCAAGGCTGGTACGCGTCTCCAGAAGGAGAAAGTTGTCCTCTCTGTTTTCAACTGGGTAGGGAAACACCGAGTCTGGCATTTCAAAGGGCACAGAGTCACACGTTGGCTTTTGAGAGCCCGTTTCCCAAATCGCAGCCTCTAACAGCACTTTCAGGTGCCACCTGCAGTGGCTGGAACATCACCATGGTGGTGGTGGCCACCACCAAGATGTCAGCCCGCCCACAGGCCGTGCAAAAAGAGGGTGTGGGAGTATTTTGAGTGCAGTATTTCTATACAAATTAGATCACTAACAGAGTTTCTGCTTGAGCTGAAGCTAATAAATAACAGAAAACAGAGTTAATGCACAGCAGGAGGCCTGCCTTCTAGGAAATGCTTTTTCTAATCTCTGGTCAATACAGGGATTTGTGGTTTTACTCTCCATTATAATGAATTTTGTTATAGACAAAATGTGGTTCCCTTCAAGTCCTACTTTATAGATAATGGAAGTACTTTTTTTGCTTGGTTCTAATAACATTATGTCTTAAAAATAGAAAAGAAAGGCAAATACCTTGATGGCGTTTTCTTGTTTTCTCCCACCTTTTAACCCAGGCAGACAAGGAAGGGTCCTGATCACTGCGGCGAGGGAGGCAATGCCGTACGTGTACCCCTCTGGGTCCCAGAGATACGGGAATTACCCGGGCAGATAATCCCAGCCCCCAGAGCACGCCCGGAGTCACGCCTCAAACCTGAGGTTGCATTTCTGCGGCTTCCTTAACACGAGCTCAAAGCCGCGTTTGAAAATTAAAGCCACCGAGAAAAAAGCTGGCTTAACAAAAAGCTTTCGGGTGTGGACGTGTGCTGGATGCCGAGCGAAGAGATGCCAACGAAAGCCGCCGGTGACGAGGCACCCCAAAGCGGCGTCTGACTTGTGCAGAGTCGGGGGCAACGCCGTTATCAGCCTTGCTTCCACCGCAACAGGAAAAGGACGGAGCATTCCAGCCTCAGTGCCCATCCCCTGTCCCCCGGAAACACCGCGACTGCTGACTCAGCAGCTACTCCTCCGAGGTGGCTGGGGGTCTGTGCCACTGGCAGAGCCGTGCTCCAGCCCCACGGCGAGGCGGTGTCGGGGCAGTCTGGGCACCAACGCGTCGTGCCTTGAGTAAAACATTATCGGATCCCTCCAGTTGAAGGAGATAAGAAGGAGAAAGGCAGACTCGGATTTCCAGTTTCCCCTTCCCGTGGCTAAAACCCCATCCCGGCTTCACGAACGTGCAGTGGGTGTTTGTACCTCCACCAGGATGGCCCGTGACCACAACGAGCAGCTCCGGTCTGGATGAACACAGGCGCACCAAAGCATGGTTCCCCCCTCCCCTAAACAGCCACTTATTACTAACTTTGCTTTCCGGATTAGCGCATCTTTTTTGGCCAAGTTGCTGGCTGCTCCTAAAGGCAGACGGTGGCGTCACACCTCACCCCTTGCACAGCGAGCTAGAGGTAACGCTGCCCTTAGTCATTCCCATACCGCCTGCTCCTGGCAAAACAGGGAGCATCCGTGAGCACCGCTCTCATCTGATGCCAGCTGGCCTGATCTCTTTTTATCGCCGCTGATGTCGTGCTGATTTGAGCTCAAAGCAAATAAACTCTCGGACAGATAACACGCTCCGACACAGCTGGTTTGTCCCTGCAGTGCAGGTTACAGTCTGTCTCTTTCCAAAATAAATATTTGCCAAAGGGATTTGTAGAACACAGACGTTCCAGAAAGACGCTGCACAAGCGCTGCCGGGCCTACAGAAAGCACCAGGGGAGTGGTGAGCCCCGGCAGCATCCCTCTGTCCCCGCGGCATTCCTCTGTCCCCGCGGCATCCCCACAGCATCCCTCTGTCCCCGCAGCATTCCTCTGTCCCCGCGGCATCCCCACAGCATCCCTCTGTCCCCGCAGCATTCCTCTGCCCCCACGGCATCCCCACAGCATCCCTCTGTCCCCGCAGCATTCCTCTGCCCCCATGGCATCCCCACAGCATCCCTCTGTCCCCACGGCATCCCCACAGCATCCCCCTGTCCTTGCAGCATCCCCCTGCCCCTGCGGCATCCCTGCAACATCCCTCTCCCCCCACGGCATCCCTCTACCCCTGTGGCATCCCCGCAGCATCCCTCTGCCCCCACGGCATCCCCGAAACATCCCTCTGCCTCCATGGCATCCCTCTGCCCCCACGGCATCCCCGCAACATCCCTCTGCCCCCGCAGCATCCCCACAGCATCCCTCTGTCCCCGTGGCATCCCTCTGCCTCCACAGCATCCCCGCAACATCCCTCTGCCCCCACAACATCCCTCTGTCCCCGCGGCATCCCCGTGGCATCCCTCTGCCCCTGCAGCATCCCTCTGCTCCCACGGAATCCCTCTGCTCCTTGGCCCTGGCTGCCGCGAGGGCTGTCCCCTGCCCGCCCATGGTTCCCACTCTGGTGAGGACACGGTCCACATCCAACCCGTGTCCAGGGCTTCATCAGGGGCTGTGGACAACCTTAGTGCTTGTGAGTGTCTCACAAAGAGAAGTGGTAAGGGAGCGGGATCTGAGGGTCTCACTGATATTTGGGTGCCTGTATCCCAAAGGCCTCTCTGAGCTGTTCCCAACTTCACACTCTGATGGGAATTATAAGTCCAAAATACTGAAAATATCTTGATGTCAGCCAAAAAGAGGGCACCTTTGGCTGCCCGGAGGCTCGGGCTTGTGCCATAGGGGAGGGAAGTGAACAAAATGAGAACTGGCCCCGTACTCACCAGTAAGAGAAATACAACCCTTGAAGAAATGTCAGCCTGATTTAATTTAAAGCTGAGCTAGAGGAATCCAGGGAGTAGAAGAAAGTCCTAAACTTCATCCACCTCAAAGAGACAGAAAAGCTTAAAGGATTACTCGTATCGCTTACACATCTCTCTTGTCGAGGAGGCTTACAAGTGGGAGCAGCAATCACCGGCATCCAAGAAGGCGTAAGGAATAATGGGGGCTCAGTGCTGTCCCCGCGGTGGGGACAGCGAGCGCTTGTCAGAAGGTGGGTTTAAATTAAACACAAGCACGCGGCCGGTTACCTCTTGGACAATAGACATCCGGAGCCCATCGGTTGCATTCGTAATTATCTGCTGCCTTTTCGCAGGTGAAACATTTAAATCCGTGAGGGTACGGCGTGGCTGAAAGGAACAGACAATATTCAGTTAAAATGAGCCAATTAATCCGGTTCTACTACACTTTCAAGAGGCACACAGCAGCATTTGTTCTCTTTAGACGTGTCTTTCTACAAGTATACCTGTCAACTTCATCAAGCTGGGCCTATTTGTAGAAATCCCACCGCCAATAGCAATGTGGGGAAGGCACATACAGACAATATGGACTCAGTTCTGCCGTGTTTACGGAGCAAAAGTGCCTGTTGCTGACTTCAAAGGGACTTCATGTGGGCGAGGAGCGCTTATTCTCTTGATATCAGAGCTCGCATCCAAGACTGCTACTTTATCAGTGCTGATAACAAAATATCAGGTGGATTAAAAAACTTCTGGAAACCGTCCCACCAAGGAAACGAGTTACCCCTTTTGAAGGCAGGCTGATGTCCCCAAAGGAAAGAAAAATCAGTTTGCTGAACGTCCAGTTTTTACCAGCAGTCTCCATCCTAACTTATCTCGCCAAACGAAGAGCCTAACTTCTTAAGCGGTCTCCTGGCAGGGCTTCTGTAGCACATTCAATACATCTTCAAGATGCTGCCACCTTCTCAGAAGCCAAACGGGTCACGTTTATCTCCGTGGGGTGAAGTAAGCTGAACCTCCGCTGCCTCACGGGCCACATCTCACCTCTCCCACCTCTCCACCTCCTCCCCTTGCCCACTGGCTCAGGGCCAGACCCCGTCCGGGTAGGAGGGGTGAAGGAAGAGGCATTCGCTGCTTGTTTCCCCAGGTTCCTCTGGGTAAGGGCCAGCAAGTCCTCTGGGAGCATCGCTAGCAGGTCGTGGTTATGGCATAAAACAGGAATTTCATCTTGCTTGTACAGAATATAAATTTGTCAGGCAGACGTGGAAAGGCGGTCAGTTTTCACCGGGAACAGATGGCAGCACAGCGCTCTTCTTCTAGACTTAAATACGTTTGTGTCTGATAAAGCGAGGAGAGGCAAGTGACAGGAGAGGCCAAGGAAGATCTGAAGACGCATAACTCTGCTATAACATTGCTTCAGGGGTTTCCTGAAGGGAGGTCAGGGAAGGTTGGTGCCACCGCTGCAAACGCGGGCGTTTGGCACGTGCTCGCAACCATCGATGCGCTTGGGCAAACCGCGTGGATGTGGGGGTTGGTCTTACGGCCAGAGACGTTGCCGAGGAGCAGAAAATAGCGAACAAAAAGCCCCTGGTGCGCTCAGCAACTGCCTGTCACCCTGTCTGCCCTTTAATCCCTTTGGGAAGCAACGGTTTGGTTTTATATCATGAGAACCAGGGATACTTATTTCATCTTTGCCCAGCTCTCAGCTCGACCCCGATGTTTCCACAGCCTGAACACAAGTTTCGCCCCCATCCTTACCCCCCCTGCCCTGGCTCTGCAGCCCGCGCGAAGGCGACTTACTGGAAGGGTGGAGGTAGACGATGTCCTTGACGGTGAAGTCCCTGGGCTGGGTGGTGGGCAGGCAGGTGGCCAGCAGGCAGAGCAGCAGCACCCCCGCCGGCGCGGGCTGCGAGGCCATCGCCCAGCCGGGACGTACTCATGCGGCAGCCGAAAAACCTCACCTGGGGCGACAGCAGAGGACAAGGGTGAGCAGAGCGAACCCGCCAGGAGCCCGGCCGCCACCTCCACCCCCAGCAATCCAACCTCGCCAAAACCATCATCGCCAAACCCGTGAACCTTGGGCTGCCCTCCCACGGGGGTAGGTAGCCACGTGGCTACTTTGGCTTGGCTTCAGTGACATTCCTGGCACTGCCCGGGAAAAAGGACTCGGGCAAACCCTCTCCCGGCTGGAGAGATGCAAAGGGGAGCCAAGGCGGAGGGCGGTTGGATTCGTCACCATTTACAATTTAACCAGTTGGTAACTGGTTTGCAAAAACCTCAGTAGAATATTGATTAAAAATAAGTAATAATAATAATAATAATAATAATAATAATAAAAATCATTGGAGATGGCACTGCAGCTGGATTTAACTGCTTCTTTTAGAGAATATTAGAAAATTGCAGAACTAGACTAGGAAGAAAGGAAATGGGGTAGGTAGAAACCCATTGGTACGTCTTGAGGAGCAGCGATGTGTCTCCCACACCCACACTCCAAAACAGGCTTACACCCTTCAAAAATACACCTTTTTGGCAAACCAGGAGCTCCACATCGCTTTCCACATCTCAGGAAAGGCGAGGAGCTGCAGGTTGTCTCTGCCTTCAGCTGGCTGCTGCTAGTAACATAAAGTGACTCTTGTATTTTCCTCATCCGTGTTCCAAAGGGTTGTATTCCCTCTGTGACACTGTTGACAATCAACGCGGCATATTTTTCCCATGTGCCTGAGTGATGGGAACTAATTTAAGCAGAAACAAATACCCACTGCGGTACCACTTGCGAAGCTGACCCAAAACCAGCAGCTTTCGGGAGCATCCCAATCCCCATGCACAGGCTGTGGGGAGCCCTCCAGGAACAGGCAACGCTAACGCATCCTTAAATACACAGTTCATACAATTACAATTCCTTAAAAATTATAAAAACATGCATCAAAACCGAGCAGGACAGGAAAGCCCCAAGAGGACGCGGCTGCCGAGCCAGGCAGGAGCCGCCGGTTTCCCCTGGCTGCTGGCGTCCCTCCAGCACACACAGGGTTGGGGTTTGTTTTTTTTCCAACCCAAACTGACCAAGAGACCTGCAATACCCAGATATTTCCCAAGCAACTTTGAAAGCGTGGTAGCTATTATTTAATAAATCTAATTTTTTTGGTTTTTTCAGGAAAGATGTTCCAGGGGTGGGACGTAACCTTCCACCTCTGGCTCCAAATGTTTTTCTTGCAGCAGAGACCTACACAGGACTAGCAGCATGATGGTCGTCAGGGGGGCTGTCATTGTCCTTGGCTCTTATCTGAAAACACCTCTTTTATTGAAACACCATGAAATCCATAAAAATAGTGAGGGAAACAGATAACACATAGTGTGGTGCATTAAGCTTTGTTGTTGTAACCTTACAAAGAGGGAAATGCCAGTTTCCATTGGGTTCACTCCACAAATGCCTATCAGCCAGGGGAAAATGCAATCTTGATTAGACGCAGAAAGGAAATAAAACAAGCCTCTCCCAGCCACGGGAAAGACAAGAGACATGGGACCAGTGGCTCTCTGTGGGGTCTGGAGGAAGAGCCCCCAGCAAAGCCAACTGGAGCCCACCCCAGCAAGGGAGCAGGGCACATGTGTGGATTCAGGACTATTCCCATTTTTGAGTTCCTCATGGCTAAACACACACAGACCTGGAGAGCTGAGCTGGCCACACGCTGACGCCGTCCTGGTGGTGCTGAGCCGAGGAGAACAGGCACCATCAGCCACACAAGCAACGGCACCAGGTAGACATACTCCACTCCAGGAGTATTTGCTTTCAGGGCACGTATCTATACATTCCAGGCCAGGTGGGACGGGGCTTGGAGCAGCCTGGTCCGGTGGGAGGTGTCCCTGCCCATGGCAGGGGGTTGGAACTGGATGGTCTTTAAGATCCCTTCCAACCCAAACCACTCTGTGAGTCTATACATAACACAAGTCACACACGATGCTCAGCATGAGGAAACAAGGTGCGTTTGGGCTCCTGAGGTGAGTCTCTCCTCTCCTACACAAGAGGAGACCTGTCCATCACCGCACACACGTCAGCGCCTCTGCTCACTGCTTGACCAGAGCCACCCAACGGCCAGTGGGTTTTCACATGTGGAAACTGCTGTCTATTCAAACTATTAAGTTCACGAAGCTTTGGAGGAGAGAGGGATTTTTGAATAATTTTTTCCTTTAATCCCAAACAAAGCAAGGCAGATTTTACGAGCCCCATTATTCCTTTCCAGAAATCAGCATTTTGCAGTGAACCTGCTGGTTCACATGGAATCAGTAGCAATCCCGCGTGAGGCTACAGGGAAAGATTAGGACCCCCATCCCAAAGACAGGAGCTTCTTATACCTCAAGGCAAACCCTCAGCAGCAACCTACGATTGACATACGTTATCAACATAAAGGACAAATAGCCATATTCTAAGTTACAACACAGCAAGATTAACACAACGGCAAGAACCACAGAATCATTTAGGCTGGAAAAGCCCCTCACGATCATCAAGCCCAACCGTAAAACTAACGCTGCCAAGTCCACCATGAAACCACGTCCCTAAACACCCTAAGAATTCCTCCCAAGTGCGATAAGAAAAGAATTCGTTAGGTTTTGTCACCATATATGCAAAAAGCACTTGTATTTACGGTGCTGATCAAAGTCTTTACAGTTGAGGACATGAGCTTTCCCTCTGTTGTATGCACTCCTCTTCATGGGACCAAGGGCTCGTTCAGCCCATGGCCAAATGCCCACGCGTAGCTGTTAGTACTTGCCGAGTCGTCAGATTCCAAAGACAAGCGGCTGTTAGTCCGGCTGCAAGGCTGGCAGAAATCCTCCAGCTGCACGCTAAAAATACCCACATCCTGCCTCTCGCAATTCAGGAGCTTAATTGCCGACACCACGTCTAACGCGTCGCAAGAACCGCAAACGAATATGTAGGAATCACTTCCCCACCTCCATTTTATATGTTGGAAGCAGATCTAGTTATAGGTGAGGAATTAAAATTTAAAAACCCCTCTGTGTTACAAAACAACCCTGAGCAGAGGGGAGCAAGGCCAGCCTGGCCGCTGTTTTGAACTATGGCACTTACCAAAGTCAAAAGTCCTTACTGAACAACAAAACACCTGCCACCGCTCTCCACAGCGAGCATCTTCTACCCTGGTCATTTCACACGCGCATAGCTAGCGTGAAAATAGACACTTTGCATAGATAGAAGTACCTGTTGTCAGCAACCCGAATACTCAATATTTCACAAATATTTGGAGTACATAACACATGGGTACATGTAGTTCTGTCTTTTATAGGGGGCAAAATACATGTACGAATATGCTATGTCCAACTGAGAAAATATTCGTTGAGGTTTAGGGTGATACTGATATTTTACAGATAGTGGAATATCAAACTCAGTTTTGAATAAGACATATGTAATAATTCCTGTGCAGGACACTCAGTCGCTCTGTTTCTACACCCACACATAACAAAAAAAGTAATTGCTTTTGTTTTTAAAGGAAGGAGACATATATATAAAAATATAATAATATTTTAAAATATACATATTGTATATTTTACAAGGACATGTAGTGATAGGATGAGAGGTAGAAGCATCAAACTGTCAGAGGGGAGATTTAGATGAGCTATTGGGCAGAAATTCCTGGCTGTGAGGGTGGGGAGCCCCTGGCCGGGGTTGCCCAGAGCAGCTGTGGCTGCCCCATCCCTGGAGGTTCAAGGCCAGGTTGGACGGGGCTGGGAGCAGCCTGGTGTGGTGGGAGGTGTCCCTGCCCGGGGCAGAGGCGTGGGACTGGATGGTCTTTAAGGTCCCTTCTAACCTAAATCATTCCATGATTCTATGATATATGGACTCACTGTCTTAAAACCTGCAGGCATTAGACAAAAAATTGTTTTCGGTTCACTTTTTTCCCAAAAAAAATCATCCAAAATTATATTTTTCTACAAACATGGTTTCTCTCCATGAAGTCAATAAGCCCGAAGAAGCTCTATCAAGGGGATGAAGACTTCTTATTTTGCTCACAAGCCCCTTTTATTCCATGGCTATCAGCCAAAACTGCCAAACGTTGTACAAAAATATTTTTTCAAGTAGTTACCGCTGACGTATTGGCTACCACAGTGCTCAAGCTCCACTCGCAGAAGAAACTTGTTCTCTAGCGTACGGGGGCGCGTGTTTTCCTTCCGAATTCACTCAGCTCCTTTCCAGCTGCAGTAGCCCCTCATCCATAGCCGAGCGCAGGCACCAACCTAACCGAAGGTGGCACGTCCCACTCTGCGTTCGATACCGGCCCGCAGCGGGGGGAAATCGTCACATGGTATTTAGATCATACAGTCTGTTTATAAAAGGTCTTGGGTGCTGACACAGAAATCCTAGTTAACTCAATCTTTCCAGCTTCACCAGCACCTTTCAGACGGAAAGGCATCCCCATCCCTGCTCTGCAGCAGGATTACTTCTTCCTGCCCTTTGCCCTGACACGGCGCTATGGAAATTAACCATTAAATTCCCTAAGCAGCGGCCCAATTGCCCATTTGTCGAGTCTCATTAGGGTGACAACGTCTTGTCCTTGCTGTCACCAGCTCTGGGGACAATGGAAGGTCCCCATCATCCTCCAAGGAAGGACCGGGGAGCCCTTGAGCAGAGGTGCTGCTGAACGTCAGACGTCCGGTTCTGGGGGAGCTGCGTTGCTGGAGAGGACAGTAATTTGTGAGGATGTATTTGTCCCTCCTGTCCCTCTTGCAAGCTCAGTGGATACCTGCTAGATGGTCTTCACTGATGGCCATGACATGGGCTGCTGCTGGCTGCAAGGTTGCAGCAAACATTGCAGTGTTTCAGGAGGGGGGAAAAAAAAAAAAAAAAGAAAAAAAAAAAGAAAAAGGTCTGACACCAAATCTTCCTGTACAACCATTTGGCCAAAACCAGGCATGAAGGAATCCCTGGTTTGTAGGCATTTCTGTGGTTCTCCTCCTTGTGTGAGTACAACACACGCTGCAGCTTTCAGCACCCCTCCATCCTCCTCCCACGGGAGATGAAGTATTGCCTTGCTCTCCCTGGATGCGCGATGTAGATGAAGGTTGGCCGGTCTCACAGGAGGCTGATGCTTGGGATAACTTCTGCTGAGATCTCAGCTCCACCTTCCCCCTCCCTGTCTGGGCCACATCTCCAAGTTTTATAGCTTACTACCTCATTTCATCTTGAAGACATTTTCTCTTGCCTCTTCACTTGGAAGATCCTCCATCTCAGAGCACCCTAAAGCAACACTGCTTTCAGACAGATAAAATGGTAAAAGCAACCAAAATCTCCCTCTCGGCCGGCAGCAGACATGTCAGCCCTAACGTATCGAGCACGACATGCCAAAGCAGCAACAGCTGTGAGAAACTGCAGAAACCACAGCACAAGTAGTTTGCTCTAGCAAATTCCACCGTGCCAGGTCAGCTGGACCATCCTCTTACTACGTTGTGATGATTATTCATCAGTGATAACGACATCAAAGGAGCTACAACCAGCGTGATGATGCTGGAAGATCTGTTCCTGGATGCAAAGTCTACCCAACAGTAGTTCCTCCTTATGCACTTCACCAACGTGACTTCCCCAACAATCGCAAGAGTTAATTCACTGTTCTTTACGTTTCCTCCTGCCTTTCTCCCAGTCCCCATAGGGTGGAGTTTCCACTACTGAAACTACAATATATGTATTCATTTACATCTCTCTACAGCTCCAAAAACTGAACCCCAACTCTCTGTCATATCCAAAGACAAATCTGAACAGCAATGTAAGGTTTTCCACCTTCCATCCATCTAGCTCCGTAGAATACAGGACAGCAATCCCAGAGACTATTTGCATCTTCACCATCTCTAATTGCAATTCCCCCCTTCACCTTCTATCCTGCTCAGGTGTCTTACATGGGGTTTATTATTATTATTAATATTATTTTTAATTATTTTTATTCCGTTTATTTCTTGTCTTTTGGTTCCTACCACACACGCCAGAAAAGTTTGTAACAAAACTGGGAATTCATTTAAATTGTCTTCAAATCCAGCTTCTTTCCGCTTGCCCTTTAGAGAATTTTCTTTGCAGTTTGGCCCTGGGAATGGTTAAATGTATGTTATTCTCCTGATAATATTGGATGTAGCGAAGCACATGCAACTTCTAAGCAACCTGTAGAAGCTCTTGCAAAGGGCTTTGCTACCTTTCCTCAATTACGGTAAGCAAGAGTAATTAAACAATCAAACACAATTAGTGCACAGATTACCCCTAGAAATGTGGACGATCTAATCGCCTTGCTGCTAATTACAAAGCCTGTAGTTCATTGAGCTAAAAGCCCGCGTCCTGGGGAAGTGAAGGGGGGTACAATATGTTCCCTCTCACACCATCTTCCCTCCGATGCAATTTAATCAATAATAAGATGTGATTTCACGATTATTTTAAAAGTAGCACATTGCTTCCATTTTCAACCTGTATTACCTACATTTTCAGTCTGACTCGCAAAACTAACTTTTCTTAGGTCGTGTACAGACCCCTCATCTTTTAATGAGCTGTAGTAAAATGTCGCTTCTGTTCACGCACCCCCAGAGGACAGTTCAGCATCAGACAAACACAGAGGAAAGATGAAACAGATGTGTTTCATTTGAGTATTTCAGATACTCATATACTTACTTTGGTATAAATGACAGGGGAAAAAACAGTTAGCTTAAAAATCAGGCAGGTCATGATGTTCATATGAGAAAATACAATTTATGCAAATTGAATCTCAAACTGGGAAGGAGGGGTATTCAAAGTTAGGCATAATTCATTCCCACTTCACTCCATCATACGGAACACACAGTGGCGCAGGGACACCACTAGTGGTTTTTTTAATTACACATAATATTCAAGACTGTGAACACTTCTGAATTAGCAGTAAGGTGGACATGGATGATCTAATAAATCATTTCAAGACCTATCCCCCCAGGTTTCTGCCTGCCATGCCGTAGAGGCAGCAGGGGCAGCGAGCCCTGAACTCAACGCCTTGTGCAATATCAGGATTTGGCTCCGTTAGGGAAGTTTGGAAGCTGGCACTCGCCCCTCCCGTGTCCCACGGCACATGGGCTGACCTCAATGTGCGGGCGGCCCCCAGACAGCCCGGCTCCACGCAGACAGAGGATGAGGAAACCATGCGTGAGCGCAGAAATCCTGGGATTTTCCTGCTGACAAGAAGCAAAAAAACACTCATCAAGTTCCAGTGGCCGGGCCCCTCTGCAAAGGGGAAGAGGGGGGGTAAATTGTTTCACAGAATCATAGAATGGTTTGGGTTGGAAGGGACCTTAAAGACCATCTCGTTCCACCCCCCTGCCCTGGGCAGGGACACCTCCCACCACACCAGGCTGCTCCCAGCCCCGTCCAACCTGGCCTTGAACCTCCAGGGATGGGGCAGCCACAGCTGCTCTGGGCAACCCCGGCCAGGGGCTCCCCACCCTCACAGCCAGGAATTTCTGCCCAATAGCTCATCCAAATCTACCCTAAATAACACATTTCCTAAATAAACATTTAAGTTCACTGGGGCCATGGAAAGGGCTCTTCTCTCCAAGGCTGGGAGGTCATTTCTGTGGACCACACCTTGCATATGGCTCCTTTCTGCTGCCCGTGAGAGTCTCGCGCGAGGCCCTGAGCACCCGGGGAAGGGTGTTTTGGGGCAGGGAGGCTGCCACGGCCAGGCCAGGGTTGGTGGTCACACCATGAAAAGACCCTGGCAGTGGGCAGGGGCTGGTTCCCTCCTAGGGAAAAGTAAAACGAAGTCCTGAGTCTACGCAGTAAGTTAAATTTGGGTGAGGCTCAGTACGGCAACAGCTATTGGGATCATCCTGGACCATCTTTCCTACTTACATTTAACTCAATAAGCAAGAGCATTCCAGCTGAAACACAGGGAAGCACTGACAATATGACTGTGCAATGCATCTGCTAGGAAAAAGGGGAAAAATTTGCAGCATGTTACCAAATAAAACGTAGCCAAAGAGTAAGAAATGCCAACAAGACAAATGAAATCAAACAAAACAGGAGAACGTATCCCATGCTTATGAAGACCTAATCTAATCTTCAACTAAGATGTGAGACTCTTCAATAAAGTAGTTTTCTAGTCTACGTACTAGGCTAGCAGATACCAATACACAGCAGCCTTAAAAGAATGTGATGATCCTGCTGAGATTTTAAGGTTACATTTTCATTATGTCTAGAAAATTGGGACAGTCTAGAGACCAGGAAGATCATCAGCACAAACTCCGTATTTCTAAAGGATCAAAGGAACAACTGCTTAGCCTAAGGTTAGTCCTGGGTAAGCTCACAGAATAGTCTTATTTGTGCTACAGCAACAAATATTTCAAGTCGTAAAAAACTGCAAGAGAGGGGGTTAGTAGGATTTTGTGGAAAATAGGTCTCCAAACAAACCCGTCGTTTTCAAATGGGCAGGATTACGGCTCTGGCTGTGAAAGGAGACTGTTACACAGAATAATTGGGGAGAGACCAAAGCAAAGAGCCAAAGCACCAAACCCTTCTGATTACAAAAATGAGTTCTACCCAATTAACCAAGCATGCTCGGGCCAAATTAAAAAAAACAGCTTAGTAACATCTCAAAATCTAATTGGTGAAAAGGGCATCTTCAAATGAAAATACTTATTTTTTTTCCCCGCTTTCCTGCAAGCCTAGCTTCAGCCTTTTGTACCAAAAAGTATTGACAACAAGAAACTTCTTGTATTAAACACCGCAGAAGACGTTAAAGAGTGAGCCGAAACGCTTGTCCGTCATGCAACAAACTGTGCTTTAATAAAGCCATACATCAATCTGCACCATTGTGTCCTGGCTCTGCTGATGCCTTCCCCCTCGGCTCTCCAGAGCGATTTGTGACAGTTCTTCTCGGACATCACCCCACACATTTGACATGCTAGATTAGGCACCGAGTCACAGGCTGCTCGGCATCGACCCAAAGCCAGCTTTGTAGAAGTTCAGAGATCAGCCCCGAAAACACCACATCGGGGAAATGAGATTTCATTGTTACAAACTAATTCAAACCTTGAGCTTTTCCCCCTGCAGAAGAGAAACGAGAACTTTTTCACCAAAATCAGCGTGAACAGGATTGGGTCGTTAGTATTCCTTGTGACAGGCAAGACGTTAATGAACCCCCTTGCTTTGCCCATTCACGCTGTAGTGCCATGTTTTTCCCCCAAACAATTTAACATATTTACGCAGTAGTTAGTGAACAACGGGTGACATTGTTCCAGCCCCGGACTGGCACGGATTAGGCTGCAGAAGGGCTCTCTTCCCCTGGCAGTTCACCCGGAGTTCATGCCATGTTTTATTTCCTGACCCACGCGTGAATTCCCGTTGGCGCAAGGCACCGAAAACACCGGCAAGCCACGAAGCGTTTGAGGAGAATACGGCTGCTTTTGGTCGTTTCCAAAGAGCACGTCTCCAACCGGGCTGCAGAAGACACCACACCAACGTCAGCAGCTAATCCTTGGGGAAATAATTGGGCACAGGCTGGCACTCCCCAGCTACACGCTTTCGGCACCTACATAAAGTTTAATGAGCAACGAACCGAACCCCACACTATAATCCTTTCAGTAAGTATCTCATTCTCATTTTTCTCTTGAGAGGAAAAAAAAGCAGCTCATGCTTGTGCGCGTCCACGTCTAGCCGAGTCCGAGGTGGCATCCAAAACCTGGTCCATGCAGCAAAAATAAGTAAGACCTTTCTCTTGCACTATTTTATTATTTGCACTGGCAAGCTTTTGCTCCACAAGAACTATAACAGACTTGGTAGGACATCTCCCTTTGCAGAAATTTCCATAATTTGTTACATTAAAAAAGCAAAATTAATCTGATTTCATGTTTTCTATCATGTGATACTGAAATGCAAATACTTTTCTCATTAAACTTTACTCAAAATTATTCCACTGCTACCCCTCCCATTTTTATACATATTTTATTTGGTATAAACATTAGAAAAGCTACATATAATTAAAGTCATGTAAAAAAACCCCAAATTAGAACTGACCAATTAGCGGTCTTTCAGCCGTCTAGTTAATCCATGGAGTAAACAAACACTACCATCATTAATTCATTCAGATTTTCAATAGCTTTTCCAGAAAAAACAAAACCCGGCATTACCCAAAACAAACAACCCCCCCCTTCTGCTTTACAAGACTTTCAATTTCTATTTGAATTCAACGGCCAATTAATTATTTGGCACTTGTCCTCCCAGAAAAAGCCATTTAATTCCTTAATTTTTCTAACTTGGTGGCGGAAAAAAAAAATCTGCTGGGTTTCCACGGATGTTTCCGAGATGGAGACCTCAGCGTGGTCCCCGGCACTTGTCTGTAGGTGCGTGGCCTGGGGAGCTGAGCAGCGGCAGCATCTACTCACCCTCCTGCGGAATGCAGGTTTGGAGGCAACTGCTTATAAAGTGAATTAACTGCGGGCAGAAAACGCCAGGACTAAAGCAGACACATCCATTCCCTCTTGCACCAGTTTCCTTGTGCATTTAATTTTTCCCTTTGGTTTTCATACAGGCTCCGTGCCCTCCCCGCTAATCACTGTCAATCACTCCTCCATTTTACTGCCTTCAGATCACATAAGCAATACGGGCGTAACGCAACTTTCTCATCAAAAACACTGTTGTTACACGACACACTTAAACAGGAAAACCTTCCCGTGACCATTAATTATCTGCTAAGGTGTCATAAAGCTAATGCCTATATTCATATTTGTTCTTTTTTAATGATAGTAAGCCCAGGATACGGCACAGAGGTAAACACGGCTGCAGTGGAATCACTGCAAGCACAAAACCAGGCTCTCGTCCCCCTGGATTTCTTACAAAAACAGACATAGTAATTTGTAAGCAGTGTCAGAAAAGGATGTTTTTGTTGTCTTTGCTGTTGTTTGGGGATTTTTTTGCTTATTTTGTTATTTTATTTTTTTTTCTTCCCCAACTGTTACTTTAACCAACCAGAAAGAACTACCTGGAGCTCGTGGGTTATTTACTGTTATCTACAAATAGCAGCAGGACACAAGGATAGAAAAAGTGAATCTCCCCAAAACTATGACATCTGTCGGGCTGATATTTTCTGAACATAACAAAATTATATTCATACGTTCGTTTTCTCTCGCGGCAGAAATAATGCATACATGAATAAAGCTACCTGAAAAACGGCTAAGAGGAAGAGAGGGCAGGAAGACCATGGGGGACCTTACATGAAGCCCCTGTGGGCTCGATCCTGAGAGCCATGGGACAGCCCCCCAGTGCCCATCATAAGAGGTTCTGGTACCAGAATACCCTCGTTCTGGTAATAAAAGCAGAACAAGCAAAAAAAAATCAGGAGAGTGAAGCAGACAAAAGCAGGAGCCTGGGAGCCAGGACCTTGGGGTGGATGTTTTCCGAGATCAGCAGAGAAAAGGAAGGGCAGCTGGGGTACGAAGAGATTGGGTTGTCCAGGACGGAGAGAAAAACCACATTCATTGAACAATTTTACCACATTCCATAGGAAAATGGGGAAAAGGCAGAAGCTGATGGGTCTGCCCTCCTGCCTCCGTGGCCCTGCTCGCAGAGGTGGACCTGCACAAACAGGTATGGCTCTCGCTTGGTTTGCTCCCCTGGGGTACGCTGGAGCACGTACCTCCATAGATCATTTCACATCTAGTCACACTGGGTCAGCATGCCTTACTTTATCGGTCTCTGGTACATAAATTAAAATACAACCCTTACTTAGTGAGCTTTTTTTTTTTTTTTTTGTAATGATTTGCATTGGAAGGGAACCCTTGAAGACCATCTAGTTTCACCCTCCCTGCCATGGGCAGGGACACCTTCCACTAGACCAGGTTGCTCAAAACCCCATCCAACCTGGCCTTCTCCCTACATCCTGGAGCATCTCTGCAATGCAGGAGTGATCACCCCTTCAGTCTTGTGCCTCCAACACGCCTAGCAGGGCAGGCTGCCACAGCAGCCTCTGCAGGGTTTTGACATCCTCATCCCCTCTTTGTCTTCAGCCGTAACCAGCCCCACACCCTGATGTCTCCTGCATTTGCCCTAGCACTTCTCTTAACTCCTTCTACCCATCACCTGCTGCACCGTCATTTCTGCCAGTGGCCTTTTCATTCAGCTGGGGTGCTTTAATATCATCAGCTCACTCGATAGCAAGTATTACGTATGATATTAAATAATGTATTTGGTTATCCATAACAGGGAGCCAAGGCAGACCTTCTCCTGCTCCATCAAACTCCTCAGAGATCAAGCTTCACTGCAGACTCCTCTGCTCCTTCGTTTATCTCTTCATCTGCTCTGCCTTTTGCTAGATCCAAATGCCTCATCATCTTGGCATTAGAAAGTCCACTTTCTCAAGGTGCAGACTGTTTATGGAGTATCGTCAGTAATTCGAGTGTCTGCCAGCTAAGAGATGTTATCTTCAACATAGCTGAAGAATACCTCAAAATCATGCTCCAACTCATCTGCCTCCAACACTCATCTACAGAACATGCTAAAAGCAGACGTAGTTTTCAAAATGTGCCCCCCTGATTTAACCAGTTGCTTAATTTTCACACATGAATCATCTGGCATTCCACAGGCCACGATATATAGCTTTCATTATGTCACCGCTGACATTTTCACTGCTGGAAGACCATGATTTACTGGTTTTCATTAGGCCTGATCTCCACTCTCAGTCCTACCCCCGACTTGTTGAGGAATCCATGTCTGATCAGTGAAATGTTGATCTGACTTGAAAATACACTGCTCTTCATCTACTAATTTCTCCAAAATTGACCTTTTTCTGACAATTACTTCCAATGCTGACAGTAAGCATATACCGCTATAAAGAATGAGCCTGAGGGGACAACTCTTCCTCCAGCCTTGGGAGAAAATAGGCTTCTAGCAAAGACACACCACCATCATAGCCACAACACCGCTACATTTTTACCAATGAATATTCAAGATTAAATAAAACAATTTTCTTTAAAACGTTTGAACTGAATCTCTGTACAGTTTTGCTTCCCAGCTCAAGCTCCAGGCCAATATCATTATATTTCATTATACTTCTTTCCTAGCAAAGACGTCCCTAAGCATTGAGAAACCACCTCCAAAAGGCTGAAGGCTCCTTCGCATTAACAAAGTATTGCCCACGGGCCGTTGCGGCCAGTGCAAGATCTATAGCTGATAGCACAACCAGGCCAGAAAACGTGGTCCACACCATTATTTGTAAATAAAGACACAAAAAAACCCAACACCAAAACCATCAGAAAATAAGTCAAGCCCTGCTAAGAACTGTTTAATTGAAAGATTTTGTAGATCACTAAAACCTGAAAAAAAAGAAAATTTGAATCAGTCTAGAATAAGTATTATAGAAGTTTACTTCCAAAGGCCAGCAGAGAGGCTAATGAGAAAATAGGCTGAAAATTCAAAAATCTTACTGGTCCAAGGGACACATGAGAACATGTCTGATGAGAGAAATCCCAAATTTCATTCTACAGCACTATTTTAGTTGATTTCTCTTTTATATGTAATTGAGACCTCATGAAAAATTAAGTCAGGCCAAGATTTTCATAGGGAATGATTAATAGCCTTTCCAAGAATATTATAGATAAAACACAGATTACTCGACAGCATCTATGATTGTCCCCACCGTACTCACCAACAGATACACATTTTGGCACCGAAAAGCAGATTTCATTTCCATAATGTCTAATAACGTCGAAGTCACTGGCTGTAAAACCATCTACATGCTGGGTTCTAACTAAAGAAAAATAGCACTTTGTTATCTTTTTAAGCGAAACATGCACTTATATAAAATAAATATATCTCAAACTACCAATGCAAGAAAGACATTTAAATAAGAACTATAAAAAGTGAGACTATGGATCAAACCAGCACTATAAATAGACAGCAGACTTACCCGATAAAATTGCGGGTTGCAACGATTATCTATCCTAATCCCCGGCAGGGGCCACAGGAGCTGGAAGGAACAGTGCCAAGCTGTTGAGGCTCCCCATCGACTGCCCATCCATCCCAACACCTGCCACCTCCAAGTGGACCAGAGAACCACGACCAGAAACCCTTCCCCCCTTCAGGGTCTTGAATCTTTTCATATAAATTTTGAGGAGTCATCCCACCCCCGCTCCCCTTTCCTATTTGTTTCCTTTTTATTTTCCTATGAAAATCAGTTTATTATCCACAATTCCTGCACTGGTAGATCCCATTTCCTATAATTATGGTCCCGAAATAACTCAATGGGGTTAAGAATTCTGGGTTAATTAAAAAAATAACAAATTGATACTCATCTAGAGATGCCTCTTACTTATTTCTATATTTTTAATAAATGGCCAGTATCTGTGCAGCAAGGTATTATACATATAGGCATATATATCATAGAACAGAATGGTTTAGGTTGGAAAGGACCTTAAAGACCATCCAGTTCCAACCCCCTGCCATGGGCAGGGACACCTCCCGCTGGACCAGGTTGCTCCCAGCGCCATCCAACCTGGCCTTGAACCTCCAGGGATGGGGCAGCCACAGCTGCTCTGGGCAACCTGGGCCAAGGTCCCACCACCCTCACAGGCAGAAATTTCTTCCCAATAGCTCATCTAAATCTCCCCTCTTCCAGTTGGAAGCTATCACCCCTTGTCCTATCACTACATGCCCTTGTAAAAAGTTCCTCTCCAGATTTCTTGTAGCCCCTTTCAGATATGTACTGTTATGTCAACAGAAAGCTTTGCCTGTGGATTCTGCACACCCAAATACACAGGGGCTACACCTACCCCCATAGACAAAGTGGGCCAAGAGAAAGCCAGGAAGGGGTGACCCCACACAAAGCCCCACCAGTTAGGGGTGCCTGGCCCTCCTTAGCCCCACCATCATGCCCAGCCATCAACTGGGAGAGCCCTGCCAGCAGCCCATGGCAAGACCGCACCATGCGAGGATGCTCATGGCACGGGCACAGCTCCCGCTCCAGCCCAGCACCGGCATGCAGGAATGGCAGGTAGAAGCCCACAAATGTGCCGTTGTCTCCATTTTTACGCCCATATTGCTCCTCTTGGTGGAAGTCAGCGGGGTTTGCTTCTATAGTGAAGTGTGAAGCCCCAAATACCTGCTTCTACAGGGCTTTCCCAGCACTGCCGGGTGAGACCAGCATCTTCCCGCAGTGCCTGAGTGAAGGCTGGTGCCAGCTTGGCCAAGCTCCCACGGAGAGTCAGGGTGTCCCCCCAGACCTGGCAGCTCCTACACCCACCAGAGCTCCTAATTACTGCGAGCCCCACAATTATGAAGACACGCCAAAAAATAGTTCGCTCTCAACCCCGGCTCCTCCAAGCCCTGGAGCCAAAGCGGTCGGTGCTGTCGGTTGGTCCGGCACCGAGAAATCATCCCACTCTCGCCCATCATCAGCCGGGTCCCGTGTCTGCAGTGTACAAAACCCTTCACAATACAACGAGCACTTTTAAAAATATACCTTTCTGCAGAGAAGGGACAGGTAAGCGAAGATATCCAGGCCTGCCAAGATGCGGCGGGATAAGGCGTGCGGTAACCCAGCCTCCCCATCCCGGGGAACAGTATCTCTCCGAACGCCGTATAAAGTTATACGGCAGCGTGAGAAGCACCAGGAATTAATTAGAAAACAGGTTTCCACATCTGATCAGGTGTCTGCTCTTTCTGCTACGGCTTTGTTCACAAGGAGGACGGGCACCAGAGCCGACTCCTCCAGAACAAGCTGACCCCTATTGCTCTATGTACGCTCCTGCCGAGGGGGTGGGGAAAAAAAAAGCATTGCTCAACCTAAAAATATTAGAGAAATAAAGAAGAAAAAACCCAAACGGGTAGAAGTTTGTAGAGTCTTATATTTACTCTCTGCACGTATTTTGCCCTTCTGTGCAAGAAGACTATGAGGAAAGCTATAAAAGGGTCTCACCCCTCCGCCACAAGTGATTTGTTTCCTCCAGATTTACCCGCTATACAAACCTAAAATTTTGCACACTGCAGCCATGAAAATTATTTGAAAAATAAAGAAATTAAAAATCAGTGAAGTCTTTGTTTCATATTCGTTCAGCTAAAAAAAAATAAATTAAAATAATCAGTTTTACACCAGAAACAAAGTAGCTACAAGCTCTTGCAAGCTAAACCCCTACCTGTTCTTAATTGCCAACCGGATTTATTTTAATTGTGGGGTTTTTTAGCCTAAGCGGAAACACATGGAATCTTTGCGATTACAGTTCTGCAGTGAATCGGGAGACGCAGGCCAAAGCGGAGGCACCGCAGCAGGACAGGAGGTGGATTCTCAGCAGCAGAGGGGGACGGGGCAGGTCCCCATCCCCAGAGCACAAACCCCGTAACTTCACCCCTTGTGCATGTTACGCTCCGGAATCCAGGTCACCGCAACAGTTCGGAAAATTTCATCTTTCTTCTCGGAGCGGAAGAGAAGAAATAGAGAACGTGCCATACAACCTTCTCGTGTTATGACAGACTCGCACGGATATTTCAGTTTTTGATGTAGTATCAGGGGGGTTGGTTTCTACGAAGCTCCAAGCCATACTGCTGTGCCAGAGGTATGATGTCATATCTGTAACTGCATTTCTGATTCCCCGCCAGTTTGAGCAGTAACGTTAAACGAAGCCAAAACGAGCTTCCTGTGCTAAACTGGAAACAAAAGAGCACTTTTACAACGCTGCCCTCGGGGTTAATAGAAAAATATATATGTCCCACTCAAGGCATGGTTGCCATCTTATCACACGATCAGGTTTACACGCAGAGGACAATGTACAGCGTGGGCTCTGGCATCACGTGGCTGGATTTGAGAGACTTCACAAGAGCAGCAGGCAGCGAGCCCCCGGCTCGGATCTGCCCGCCACAGGCCATTCCTGCCCAGCCGCCCATTTCCCAAACGCGGCGTCCATGGCGCCGGGCAGGAGATGTAACCTCAAACCCCAACTGGAGACGGCGGAGTCACTACTTGTTTCACAGAATCACAGAATGGCTGTAGTTGGAAGGGACCTGTGGAGGTCATCTGGTCCAACCCACCTTCTCAAGCAAGATCACCTAGAGCTGGTTGCCCAGGACCATATCCACATGGCTTTTGAATATCTCTAAGGAGGAAGACTATACAACCTCCCAGGGCAACCCGTGGCAGTGGTCACCCTCACAATAAAAAAAAAAGTTTCCTGATTTTCAGAGGGAACCTCCTGTGTTTCAGTTGGTGCCCATTGCCTCTGGTCCTGTCACTGGGCACCACTGAGATTGGTTCCTGGGAGCCTGGCTCCAACCGCTTTGCACTCTCCCTTCAGCTATTTATCCACTGACATTCTCCCTGAGCCTTCTCTTCTCCAGGCTGAAGAGTCCCAGCTCTCTCAGCCTTTCCTCAATGGAGAGATGCTCCAGTCCCTTAATCATCTTTGTGGCCCTTTGCTGGACTCTCTTCAATATGGGGCCCAGAACTCAAACGACAAGAAGTCCTTTGGCTCTTAATTTAACACCACTGCCAACCAGTTTTGATGGCTGTAGACACCCTGTTGTAGTTTGAGGAAGCCACAACAATTTATTGTCATTTAGACAATTATTCTCTCACCTGATGACCCCTTCCCACCTGGGAAGGGGAATTGGTAAAAACACAAGGAAACCGAAGGGCTGAAATGTAAAGAGATTTAATAGAATAAGACTAAATAGTCAACATTAATTACACTAAAGAACCCGATATTGATCCCGATACCAACATAAAACACACGAGGGTTATACTCGGCCCATTCTATCCGTAGGCAGCCGTGCACTCCCAGCAGGGGACAGACAACGTGGGACACTGTGAGTGCTGTGGCTTCAGGAGGAAGGGAAGGGGCTCCGGGCTCCAGCACTGGGGCAAGGAGTTCTCAGGATGATGGCCATCAAGGGAGAGAGAGTTTTGCAGAAAACTTTCAAATTTATATTGACTGTGATGTTCATGGTATGGAATAACCCTGTTGGCAGCTTGGGTCAAGTGCCCAGGTGTCGCTCCTCCTCACCCCTGCACCTGGCCAGCTCCAAAACACCCAGACCTTGAACCCATGTACCATAGTTGGCTATAAAGTAAATATTTTCACAAATTCAGGCACTAGAGTCTTATAAAAGTACAGTTTTCCCAAGCATTAGAAGGAAAATTAGTCCTGCATCGCTCAAACCAGGACACCGCAGTTTTAACCACAAATAAGTCAAGAGTATGATTACGGGTCAGATGTGGAGAGAATCTGCAATGTAGATGTTACAGCTCACACCAAGGCCCATGGCTGCCTAACTTGAACAGCATTTTACCTGCACAAATGCACACTGTTGTTGTCCAGCTGTCCCCGAGCATCGGCCATGGAAGATGCCACCCCTGAAGGACCAGGCTTGGTAGGTGCATCTCACGCAGCCTGAGCTGGGCTCAGCAGTGGCAGTGAAAGATGGCCAAAGATCTGGTGACAGTGATGGTTTCTTTAGGCAATGGCAGTATGTCATTTTAAGTGTCAGGGGACCAAAAAGCTTCAGATGACACAGAAAGTGCTGTATTATACAGCCAAGTCTTGTGTTTTGCAAGGTCTGTCCATGGGACATGACTTGCCTAATATTTCAATGGCACCTAGCTGCTCTTCCAGCTGCCCATCAGCACAAGGCAGCTGCTGCGTGCACAATCATGTGCAGACCTCAAATAAGTCTCATGTTTGGTGAGCCCGACAAGATGGAACTGAACCCCCAGGAGATGAGGCAACCAAGGACTGACAAAATATCATAGAATCACAGAATCATAGAATCATAGAATCACAGAATCACTTGGGTTGGAAGAGACCTTCAAGATCATCGAGTCCAACCGTAACCTACACTACCAAAATCACCACTAAAGCATGTCCCTTAACACCATGTCCACCCGTCTTCTAAATACCTCCAGGGATGGTTTAGGTTGGAAGGTTTAGGTTTAGGTTGGAAGGGACCTTAAAGACCATCTAGTTCCAACCCTCCTGCAATGGGCAAAGAAACCTCCTACTAGACCAGACTGCTCAAAGCCTCACCAAACCTGGCCTTGAACACCTCCAGGCATGGGGTCTCCGTAACTTCCCTGGACCATCTGTTCCAGTGCCTCACTACCCTCACAGTGAAAAAATTCTTCCTGAGATCTAATCTAAATCTCCCTTCTACCAGTTCAAAACCATTACCTCTCGTCCTATCACTACATGCCTTTGTAAAAATATATATGTTTATACCTCCCAGAGGTATGAGGAGACTTAGTGCCCCACTGTAGACCACAATTACAGTTACTCACTCCTGAATAATGAATCAGTTTTAGTGGAACTGCTGTGAGAAACAGTGCCCTGCAAAATACCAAGTTAACTAACACAGACCTGCAGGTATTTTGGCTTTTAGAAGAACAAGCAGATATTAAAGTCTTACTTGAAATGCTTGAGAATAATGCGAAAAATCCAAACGAATGAATGGTGCTCAGACAGATCTAGCTCAGACTGCTAACTGGTGGTCCAGCCCCGCCAGATGCTGTTGACAGCTGCTGAAAGCACATGCAATCATTTCAAGACAAATCACCTTGAAAATAATCCTCCCTCAAGAAAGCTTATGATATCCAACAAATGTAAACCGTTTTCAGACATCCGTGAAAAGAAGGGGATTGTAAAGATCTTGGAAAAGCAATTAGGTAGAACGGACGCTGATCAGAGAGAAAACCAGAGCGAAGACAAAGGCTGGCATCAACGAACACAGTTATCAAGTGTTCTAGACCACACAGGACAAAACTCAACGAAATGGCTCGAAAGCGGTCTCTGTTCCCAAAGATGTTGGATGCAAGCTAGCAGGCAGGTATGGGACGAGCCTCGGAAATGTGAGACTCCACTGCCAAATCCATCAAACACTTGTGGGACCACAAATG
Organism: Chionis minor; assembly: GCA_013398295.1. Classification (NCBI taxonomy): domain Eukaryota; kingdom Metazoa; phylum Chordata; class Aves; order Charadriiformes; family Chionidae; genus Chionis; species Chionis minor. Next base: position 612,014 of record VZSF01006625.1, on the reverse strand, counting down.
CCGGAGCGAATTTGGATATCCAGCACACATCATTTTTCCATCATCTGAAGCTTCCTCAGAGGTCATGAAATGCAAGAGTCTTTCCTGCTTCCTGAAAGTTACTATATTTCAAAAAAATCCTACCGATAATGAGTCTGCTAAAGACATCACCAGAACTTGCCCTGTTGGGTAACAGCAACAGCTCAGTCCCTCTCCTGGACTCATTAACACTCAACAGTTAATCAGTAAGATGCGTTGCTATCCACAGCAGCTCTGTGTAGCTTCCACACACACATATGACAGATGTACCGCCATGTTTGTACATTTTTCTATTCACAACAGAAACACAGGAGTGTTGCTCGAAGACTGAAAACCTCTTCCCATAACACATCCTGTGAGTGGACACCAGACACAAGCCTGATAAACACACAACGGTCTTCAATCGAGATCGGAGTCAGAATTACCACAGCAGTTAAGTGTCTATATAACAAAGAGTGGTTGTAACGTTGAACCTACTTTTTGGAATCTCAATATAATTTTCATTCACTGGGATGAGACAGAGCCCTTCATATTTATTTTGACCACCAAGCTGGGCAAAAACCCTCACAGCAGAAGAATTAAAAGGGGGAAAAAAAAAAAATAGTGACAGACGTACAGTGCTACACACCTTGCATGGCAACAGTTTGGTGCATGGCCCAAAGCACCAAAACCTGTACTAATCACCTTGAGCTCATTAATTTACAAAGCTTTGGCCCAACTCTGGCAGATGAACAAGCTCTTAGTTGATGTGATTCAAACTAATCCACTAAAAGGCATTTAAGAGCCAGCTAGGAAATAAGTATTTTTCTATTATTAGAAGTGCTGAAAAGTTTTAATGACATCAGATTCTCAAGGTGAGGGAAGCAACACCCAGTTCCGTGCATGAGGACTTCCCTCCTCAAATCCCACCACCAGTCAGTGCACTGGGTCACCTAATGGTTACCCCAGCAATTCCATAGCCTGTCTCTGGAGATGGACGAAAAAGCAATCTGATGCAGCCTACATTATTGCTTCTTTCTCCCTTTCTCACCCTTCTTCTGACCCCATCTTCAGCATGGTTTCCTAGGGAAGGGAGGATTTTGCCAGTAGAGCGGAGTGTGTGCCATTACGTGCCTTTCTGCTCTCTCCATCCAAAGCAACACTCAGACCCATCAGTGGCATTCGACGGGGAGGTAGAGGCAGGGAAATTAGTGAACACACACTGCAAACACCCTCCTCGGTTAAGGAGACACTGTAAGTTGCATTAGTACCTCATTAGACACAGAAAAACCCAACCCAATAAACCACCAACACCCCCAAATCCAACAGAGGAAAGAAGAAAGGAGGAAAGAAAGGAGGAAAGAAAACTTCAGGTGCCCTGATCATGGAAAAAATTAAATTACAAACCACAAAGCCATAAGAAATCAGGCTTCGTCAGAAATGGGACTCATGGTCTACTTGGCATAACACACATTGCTCGCTACTTTGCTGTCAAACTGGGTCACACTCAAAGATTTTTATTTCATCAGTGCCAGAAAGTCAGAGCTTTGTTGTCAGAACACCAAAATAAATAGCGACAAATGTTATTCCTGGATAAAATACTTTAGTGTATATAAAATTCTGCTATTGTTAAGCAGGTAAATATTCATTGGTTTAACAATGCTCTCGGCTGCCTCAACTGAAATTTCCTCAGTAGAGCAGTACCACAGAAAAATGGTCATGAAGACAAAACCCAATGAGAAAGCCTTTTTCCTTTTTGCCACTTGAATATCAGATCCAGAACCACTATACGCTGAGGTAGAAGCTGTTTAAAACTTCTTTTATCCAGGAAAAAGCAATAAAATCATGATATAAGTTTTTAAAACATTTTAAATACAATAAAGAAAATCCATGCTCTATTATAATGTCAAAGTAGTGTACAGTTTGGTATACGCCAGCTAAACTCTTGTTGAAAACAACTTAATAGCAATGAAACTTTCATACTTACGTATCAGCTCGCCTGATGCTAAAGCAATTTCAAAATCTTTTCAGTCCTTGAAGGCCAACTACCAACTAAATGCACACGCACATATACGTGTGTGTCTGTGTACATTCACACACACAAACACATGCTCATCATTGAGCAGAGACAGGAGGTACAACGAAGAGGACGAGGACACTTAGTCCTTTCTTGGGCTGGGAGGAATCCATAAAGTTTTCACTCCCCCCAAACTTCTTCTTGCAGTTGACCCCCTCGGAAGCTCTGGAACCCCACAATTATTATCCACCAAACGAACCTGCCCAGAAGCTACATACACCTACCCAAAGTCCCAGCCGCTATCCCTGGTTCAAGTTCAACGGTTGCAGTTGGCTCCGCACAGGACAGACTCCGTGCCCCGTGCCGTTGGCCACCACCCTCTTACATTGCCGACAAGGAACGTCGCTGGGGGCTGGAAGCTCCTTAAGAGGGCAAATGCATCTCAAGAGATATTAACTCTTAATATCTGCAGACTGGCATCTGCTTCCTTGGCCGTTTAGCCCCAAATGTTTGTCTGGAAAAAGCGCTCTAAAACCAGTAGGGATTTCTAGGAAATCCAGCCTGGTACTGGTTTAGCTTTAGGCTCTTGTTATGTTAACACAAGAATCCCAGGAAAACAAACTCCCTTGGCTAAATATTTAAGGCCAGGAAAGTCTGAGAATGCTTTTGGTCATTAGTATCCGCAAAAACAAAGAGCTCAATAGATGCAGTAAAAATAAAACACACAAAAATAATTTAAACTCCATTAACTATTTAAAAATACACAATACTACAAGAGCAGCTTCAGCCAAATTGGTCATGAAAACCCACTAATGCTGATGTCAAAACCATCTTTCTCTGAAGGTTCGCCTTGTTTATGAAAATTCAAACGGTCTATTTTATTTAATGTATTTAGATCTACAGAATGGCTGTAAACTTTATGTGGCGACACTCAAGCAAATATCACGAGATGGGTATTTACACAACAGACACGAACCAAGCCTAAATCAACTTCATGTGCACATCAGAACCATCGAGCCGATGATCCTGCCTAAACACGCTTTCCCGATCCAGTCAAACAAAGCGAGCATCGCCGCGATTCAGGGAAGCCTTTCCAAAACAAACACCAGCGTCACGCGTTTCCTCTGTGACAACATGCGTGAGAAACAGCGTTAAACGTACCGCAGGACACCAGCGGCCACCCGATCGCGTTCTCGCTTCGGCTCCTCACCTTCAAATAAAGCCCACGCGCTCACCGGGAAGGCTGAGGGCCAGATGAAAAGGTTCGAGTTGATTTGGGCTGCCGAAATTAAATTGCTACTCCTTGGGATTTTGGTCGGTGGAAGCCCACGAGACCCCATGACATCTTTAGCAGCAGATGCACAGAGCGGTATCTTAAGATGCTAAAATTTCATCAAGGACTTCCATTATTCTGGAGACAAGGGCTATTGTTGCCACTCACGTCAGCACTATTTTGGGAAACTGTGTTATGCACACAATTGCCAGAATTAGCGTTTATTCAATTCTGCAAAATTAACATCTGAAAAGTAACCTAACGCCATCTACTTCATCTACTTCAAAAATCACCCACAATGATAGGCACCAAACAACAAATGAAAATCTGCACAAGAAAGCTTGGAGCTGGCAAACAGAAATCCAGTGGTTTAAGTGAAGAATAATTTGGTTTGACTGTCCTTCTCCTTCCTGCCTACCTTATTTTCAGGTGGCTGAGACATTTATGGCATACCTGTACCCTATCTTCCAAAGCACAACTCTAGGCACGCGTTATTTACTCAAAAAAACCCCATCCTGCAGCTGATTAAATTCCAGAAATGAGCTTATCAGGCGCCTCCCTCCACCATCCAGACAAAAAAATCATTGATTTCCGTAACAGTAATGTGAATATCATGGCATAAAAGGACAACGAGCTGCAATCATCCCAGCTGCGCTTCCGTAGGAGTGCTGGCAAGTAGCGTGGACTCGCATCGCAAAGCGATTTCATCTGAAAATCCCTGCATGAGTAAAGGAATGATAACAGTGAAGGGGAACGGGGACTGGAGTGAACACTTTCCAACTAGTTGGGGGGGGAAATTAAAATAAATAAATTTTTAAAAAAAATATCAAACGCTAACACAGCAGCAGTTTGTGTAATTTCCTGTGAAAAGCTTTTTTTTTTTTTTTAAGATTTTTTAAAATATATGGTTCTTAATAGCCATATCTAATAAGCTCAAAATTAGGCAAGGTCATGAGTATGCAGCCTTCAGCATTTCTGAATATGACTTACCGGGAAAACACCCTGTTTGCTTGCCTGCCAGTTTGCCAGAATAATTTTCTTTACTGCATCATAAACCCAATAATTTGCTTTATTAACCTGCTTACATACCTTTCTTCTTTTGCACGGCATACCCCTTACTATGGAAACACCCTTGTCAATACAAACCCCAGCACTTTTGTAACCTTCCCGATGCTGAAATATTTACATTAACATTTTACCAGCCAAATACCTTCAGCGTACAAAGGAACCACCCGACAGCTAGTCAGTCAACTACCTACAAGTCATAATTTGTCTGTACAACAGCTAATGAGATGAAAGCAGATACACACAAAAGCAGCAGGTTGACTGATACAAAGTAATTGCAGGCAGAATTTGATGACAGTAATTTATGTAATTCTATTAACGGAAAGGCAGTTGTATAGGAAGAGAATAAAAGGTCAGATAAAACCCCCCGAATTTAAACAGAACGCACCCGAAATTTTATATATTATGTGAACACGCAAAAGGAAAAGACTTGTAATTAAAAAAAAAAAAAAAGTAATTATAATTGGCTCTTTTCCTCCCATCCTCTCCTATCATATTTAGTAGTTTATATAGCATATTTAGCTGTTTATGTAAAGCCAGGCAAGGCAGCAGCTTGCTCAGGAATACACACCGGTGGCGGAGCGCGCAGGATATTTTACGTCCTCACCCGTACGTCGCACATCCCAATATTTAGCTTCAAGGTTACCAACGAGGAATTTTCCAAGTATTACAGGGAAGTGAAGTCCTGGCACGAGGCGCGGCTCCTGCCGCGTGCATCTGCAGCATCCCTTCTGAGACAGCCCTGCCTCGGCACCGCCGCCAGCCAAATAAATGGCAATATTGTGGATTCAGGCCGAATCACGCCCCGCGGCACCGAGGAAGGGTCTGGCCTGGGGATCACGTAGGCGCAAAGCTGGGCAACCTCCCAATGGCAGCGCCATTTATAGCAGACTTTTCCCTTTTTTAACACGTGCCGAGTGACCGGCTGCGGTTTTATTTGGTATACGAATGTCAAAAATATTTAAGAAGTTAGCAACGATATATATGGTCCGTGATGAAGCAGTCCCACCTACATACGTACATCTCTACCGTGAAACCCTCACAATTTCCACAGCAGCTTTCTAAAAACCTGTATCGGAGACAATAAAGTGCCGCGTATGCACAACCAACCAAATACTGGCACTTATGGAAAACGATGATTATTGCCACGAACATATGGCGACTGGGGGATAAGAACTACGCTCCTCGCTGAGTAGGTCACACCACACAACAAAGAACACAGCAAATTCACCAGGCAAAACGGGCATCTATGGTCTACTACAGCTATTGTAACACTTGCCAACAAGGAAAACTATGAAGAATTCTGCACTTTCTAGGTGAAGGAAGACTTTACAAGAAGCAGGTGGTCCTGTCGTTCAAACGAACCTGTCCCAAAAAAATACAGGATATAAATTTAAAAAAAATTAATGAAATAAACACGGAATATATTTCTACTCAAGTCCTCCCTCACCAATTGTATCACAAGAAGGTATTGTCTAACGTAAAAAAAACTATTCAGAGTGCCACAGAAGCACTGGCAATTCTCCCTTAGCCCCGACTTTGTGCTGTTCTCACTCAGTAAATATCTCCTTACAAAAGGGAGATACCTATCAGCAACCCAGATACGCCACGGTTTACCCGGGGACCGCGTCAGTCGCCCTAGGATTTACATAAGAGTTTGTTTTCCAGGCAAATGAGTTCATTTTAACTGATTGTGCCTTGCTGAGCTGTACGGAACCCAACCAGGAGGCGCACCAGCGCACGCTCCGGCAGCGTTGCCCACCACCCCGGCTCCGCTGCTGGATCACTTGACCCCCGGGAGTTGCTCTGCCTGTCCCATCACATCAACGTGACCGACACGGCATGCGATGGGGGGGCCGGGAAAAGGAGGAGTGGGGGGTTAGATCTTACTGGGGTCAGGTTCACGCCGGGCTAAATACCACCTTGAAGGGTGTACAGCAATTATTTTAGCGCTCTTCAAACCGCTATACTTGCCCATCGATGCAGTTTCTAATGGTAGTGGGAAGCCTGGACAAATCAAGGGCTTCAGACTTGGGTTTCCGCTGGAAAACTCCAATCCTACTCATGAACAAAAACTGGGGAAAAAAACGCCCAAATTATTCTGTTTCCAAACTACATTGTAACTTAAACTTTGCCTTTTACACCGCAGAGTCAGTGGAAATCAGGCTCGAGATCAGACACGCGAATGGCAGATAATTAAACAAGCGGATCACTGACGCATAAATAAAGTTTTAGATTTACAGCGAACAAGTCTTCTACTGTAATGCAACCAGGATGGCTTTTCAAGTGTTTCTGATGTCAGCACTGGCCTCAAAAAATCCAGTGGGAACATGAAGGGTTGGATTCCCTCCCTGCTGGCACCTCCCGGGCCATGCAGGAGGCAGCAGGGTTAGACCCAAGGACCAGCCTGATTAAATCCCGTCCTCAGTGTTTTCATAACTCATCAGCTAAGTGTTGGGAATCATTTTATCTGAGCAGTACTAATGAGCTAAATCACTGTTATTATTGCAGTGATCACCCACCCGTAAGCGCCTCACCCAGGCTTTATTTTTACCTTGTGCCGCAGCAAAGCGAACGCGGATCTCGAGAGGAAACCTCGTCCCGACACCGTCTCTCCACCGGCACATGGACCCTGAAAGCTCACGGCTCACTAAAGCACAAATAGCCACGTTTTCATCTCAGCTGTCCTTCCTTAAGCGCTCGTTACGCAGCGGATGGCACCGTTACATTTCCGCGCCAGAAAAACCAAACAATCTGGTCTGAAACCCTCGGGGATCCGCAGCCGGGAAGCCGGAGCGGGATGCCGGAGCCGGCCTGACCCCCCGACGCCACCATCCAGCGGCCGCCCTGAGCTCTGATGCATCCAGAGAGTCACATTTCTGTGCAAAACAGGGTTTTCCCCAGCAATAAAAGCAAAAAAAAATTAACAAAGATTCTTCTAAAGGTATGTTAATGGCCACACTGGGGATCTCCACCCAGTTCCCACTGAGATCAGTTATTTGCCGTTAATTTCCACAGAACAAGCGCTCTGAGACAACATAATTTTTTTTTTTTTTTTGAGAAAGAATACATATATTGAGCCAGTTCTGCCCATTGGGAAGCTCCCAATCCATGATAACCATCAGCCCCGTGCTCTGGCGTTGCTTTACAGTGAATCTCCTACAGACAAAAAAGACTGACCCCAGCCCTTCCGCACAGCCTAGAATTCCGACGCTATAAAAATCCTCAGACAGGCACCTAGCGATGGGCCGTATTAAACACAGCGGATACTCGCTCCTGCGGGTAGTCTCACAATTTGGGCAGGTTTTCATACCTGTCAATATCCATTCCCCGGTTAAAGTTTCCAAGATATAAAAGAAATCACATGGAGGCATGAAAAAATTATATAGAACCATAGAAACTCGCCTATTATATTGGCAAGCGATATTATTTGCTGTTTTCCATCACATTAGCTATAGAAAGTAATTGTCATTAAGAAGGTGTCGATATTCCCTCCAAAGAAAGCATATTTTAGCAGAAAAAGAGTGCATGCACTGGCTACAACTGGAAACACAACTATTTGTCTAAGAAATTAATTTTTTAGAATCATAGAATCGTAATAGCTTGCCTGTTGTATCAGCAAGCTATGAGTTACAATTGGAAACTCAACTGTTTGCCTAAGAAATGAATTATTTTTTTTTACGTACATACATTTACATTTTTTACATTTATTTTTTTTTTAATAACAAGGAAGAGGGGGAAGCTGTTTTACACCAGCGACTGCGGTTCTCTCTTGCAGCCTCACAACATACGTAATTGTTTCATCTGCCGGCGCCTGGAAAACAATTTGTAAGGAACTATGTTTTCCTGAGCCGGCTCTCAAAACAAAACAAAACAAAAAAAATCCAATAAAAACCAATTTCACCCACGTTGTGCTGCCAAACCCAAAGGACTGGCCAGCCGTCCCACGGCCCCGGGCAAACACGGGGCGACTAATTCCCCACGTCGGGCTGCAATAATCCGACGGAGGGTTGAGCAAAGGGAAAACGTGCAGGTTTACCTTTCACCCTGCACAACACGCAGCGTGTTTTGCTAAGGATATGTCAACCGAAGGGACTTTTAAACTCAGATCAGCACTTTTTTTTTTTTCCTGTAATAAAAAAAATTAAAAGGTTAGAAAGAAGAGATTTTATCCCGTATACATAGAGGTGTACCTTTGCAGCAAGTACGTTGTGGCGGGTGGCTCAGGGGTTTTCCATCACACCCTCAGCAGTGCCGGGGGACGCCGGGACGGTCCCCTCCGTCCCCCCTCTCCGGTCGCTTCCCGCGACCGCCAGCGGCTGCCATGGCCCGGCGGCGGGACCGGGGCTCGGCACAGCTCCCCGCCGGGGCCAGCCGCTCCTCCGCCGAAGGAACGCGCCCGCCGCAGCTCTCCTCCGCTGGAAAGGGGAGATTAGGATCTTCCCCGGGCACAGACCGTGCTGAGCTCTAGCTTTCTTTTCATGCTTCGTTAAAAAATCAGATGCTGCATCATCTCAAGCATAGAGAGACATAGCAAACAATCAGGTTGTTGCTCTGCTGGCTTACACAAGCCGGCTTTGTTTCAGGAAAACCACCAAAAAACAATAAAATAATCTATTGGACAAGGAAGCGTACGTCGAAAAGCGCAGGGAATGAGCTGCTCCCGGGGAGAGGAGTCGCGTCCCGCGGCAGCGACCCCAGCGCCGAGGCAGCACTAGCCAAATCCGAAACAGAAACACGCCTGGCTGCCGGGTTACCTTCTGCCCTGCAGCTTTTCCGCTCGGAGGGGCCGATGCCGCTGCGCGCGCGAGGGTCGGCAGCGAGCGATTCCCAACTCTCTGCTCCAGCTGGGAGTGTCTGTGCGGCGATGAATCACGCCGGTTTATCCCAGCATAATGTTACGGAACGCTTTACTCCAGCAAAACTCCCCGTGCGAGGCTGCAGGTTTTCATCTCTTGCCAATTCCAAGTGGGTTTTGTTATCGTTAAAAGAATGTAATTACGTATATCTCCCTATATTCAAGTCTGTTTCTCAACAGAGGGAACATAAATACCCACACGTACTTAGAGAAGCATGACATCACATTTTAGCTCAGTTAAGTGGCTTTTAGATAACGAGCAATACTCCGTCCCCGAGAATGCAAAGATTAGATTAAAATATCGAAGAAGAGCTGCGACTTCCAGCCGTTTGTTTGCTACATGCTAGCGGAAAGTTTAACACCACAATTTAATTCATCTTGGCACATTAATTAGTCATGCAGGAAGTATCCAAAACAGACTAAGCAACAATTCATCAAAAAAAAAAGCGTTCGTATTAAATCAGCATTGGCTGGCAGTTGAAAGCTGCTAATAAAGCCAGGAATGCTCCTGCTGATGGGAGAAGTGACACAACCTGTCCCCCGCTCCCCGCACACAAATCCAGGGCAGTGGGCTCCAGCGGCACCACCGGTCTTTCCTGCTCCGTCCCGCTTCCCTTTCCTCCTCCAATGTTTACGGGAATATCATCTGCAAAATTTAAGCTCTCTCAAACAGCTCCCCGGCACGGCCAAAGGTGCTTTTGCCCTCCGGGCTTTGAGCAGTACCACGTGTGCGCTCTTGTACAACCCCATTTTATACAGAGTTCTCTGTCAACGTAATCATCGTTCACTCATTGAAAAAGCTGCAAAGTCAGACCCGATTCTTGAATTAATTGCTTATTATTTGCCTACACAGCATCTCAGAGAGGTCCATGTTTTTGTCTTAGGGTTACTACAGTATAAATGTTCATTTCAAAGATTCCCCAGAGTTTTGCAGGAAAAATACCGTGTAATCAAAGATTCCCTAGAGTTTTGCAGGAAAAATACTGTGTAATGGAGCGCCGGCTCGGGGCGAAGGGCAAACCTCCTTAGAGCGCTGTATCCCACGAGTCAGATAAAGGCTGAAGGAGAACCTGAAGAAGCGACTGGGAAAGAGAGCAATGGTCTGGCAGAACAGGCAATAAATACAGAGGTCTGGGAAAGCCTTTACGGGACCGAGGACCAAACCTTTGCGTGGGCAGGACGAGATCCCCTTCCTCGCCCTGCCGCAGGACCAGAGCTGCCGGATGGTTTTAGAGCATGAGCTGCTCGGGCAGGAGATTTGAAAGGCAGATACCAGCTCCAGGAGAAAGACCTTAGTCAGGGCTGGGCATGGAAGCAAGGAGCTCGGTGCCGAGCCAGCAGCGCTTGGATGGAGAGGACAGGAGCCAGACAGCCCCCGCGAGGAGGAAGCCCTGGCAAGCCCCAGTTAGGTACAGGGCACGGCTTGGACCATGGAAGGGCTGGGTTTGGTCAACGGGTTCATAGATTGCACCAGGTGGTGGCTGTAAAACTGGCTGCAGCACAGCGAGTATTCAACGGTCTTCTACAGACGGAGGTGGCAGCCAGCCTTGCCCCACAAAATGAACAGGTAGAGAAAGAAATCTCCTTTTCAGGGGAGTTAATGAGAAAACAAGGTTAAAAGTGCAGGGTAGACAACGAGTATTGCTAAGAGAGGGTGGACTCCCTGGGACCAAGGTCCTGACTCAGCTCAAAGATCACCCTTCAGACTGAGAAACCCTAGCCTGACACACAGGATTTAATAATACCTAAGTAGCTATTTTCATATTTATTCCCACGAATGCCATTAATAGGAACAGACTCATCCGGCTGGAGCTTTCAGTGCCTTGTGAATCATCCCGAGGAATCAATCACGGCGCAGAGACACGGAGCTTACTGAAGAGAAGACAAAAGGAGCAGCGAGGCATCGCGGAGATGAAAATAGAGTTTAAAAGAACAGGCAAGAAATCCCACAACAGCATCAGGATTATAAGGGCTGTAAATCTCAAATGAAGGTTACAAAAGCCTCGAGTTTCTGAAGGGAGATTATGAGATCAAAATGTCTCATTGAAGGGGGTTCTATATGAACCAGTTTGTTCCAAGTCACGCCGCCAGCATCCATAGAAAGTACACCTACCTGGCTGCAGGCACTTGTACAGAGTCATTTCAAACAGCCCAGAAGCTGTGTGTATAAAACCACTGTTAAAATAACTCGTAAAATTATGTAAGTCATGAAACAAATTGTAAAGCATTTTCAGAGTCCCATACAGACTCGAGGATGAAAGAAATAATTGGTGTTAACCATCAAAAAAGCTAGGTAATTTACTGTAAAAGACATTTATTTCTTTCTCCTAAGGAGGATTGCTGACGACGGCCAGGCATCACACGCATCCCTTTGCTGAGCACTGACACGTGCTATTTAAGGCAGTAATTAACCACAACAGTCCGAGCAAGCGCTATGGTGTCTCACGCCAAGTTAAATTGGGTAATCCTGCAGCATCAAAGGCCAGCTATTAATAGTTACTATTAATCCATTCATTTTAAAGGTTACATGAAAGAAGTAACAGTCATAGACAAAGCCTGCCAGCAACATCAGTTCTGCTGATAGCAAATCCTGGCTTTGTCTTTATGGTGAACGAAGGAGTGACGTCTGTTCCTTCAGAAATGGTTTGGGTTTGTTTTTTTTTTTTTTTT
>VZSF01006625.1:528535-600112 GCA_013398295.1 Chionis minor | reverse complement strand
GGGGGGGGGGGGGCCTTAAGTGCCCTGACCCTGCCTTTGTGCACCATGTAAAAATAGATTTGAATATTCACATAGCTTCAGACGCTTCCTAACTGGCCAGGCATGAAAACACATCGCTGTTTAACAGCATCTTCAGTGCAGCCCTCGGTTTCTGTACCAGGACTCAATGTATTTTATTCATCCGCTTGCTAGTGATGATTTATGAATGTTCACTTCATAGCTGGGGCACTTGAAAGCCATTTCTTTAGCTGCACAGAGCTTATACAAGCAGCAGTGTGCATCTGCGGCAGTCGGATTCCTCAAGTTCCCCATAAACACTGGGAAAAGAGCTAAACTGGGACTATTATCGTTTCATTCTCTGTGTCCATCATGACCCGCTCTAGTTTAGGCACAAGGCTGAACTTCTTTGCCTCTGTGCCTCAGAACAGTGACTCCCCTATTAAGAGTACCTTATTATTACTATTTATAGTTCTCCTCTACCAGCATCACATACAACATGCCTAAATTAAATTTTGCTATATCCTTTTTTAAAGGCCTTCTGCCAGTTTTAATCGCCCTTACACCCTCGCTGAAGCTTTGCAAGAGCGCCCAGGCAGTTGGTGTTTCTGAAAGGACATCTCAGTTATGGCAGCAGCAGACGGCCCCCAGAAGGAACGCTGCCTGTTTTCCGTAACCACCTGGATTTAGGCTAAGAGTTTGGAATAAGCAGCGTGAGTAAATCATTAACCTTTGGGCTTGGTGGAGTTAGGGCTGGATATCCATGGCCATACTATATTTGGATATTAGGAAAAACTTCTTTACGGAAAGGGTTCTCAGGCATTGGAAGAGGCTGCCCAGGGAGGTGGTGGAATCGCCGTCCCTGGAGGTATTTAAAAGCCGGGCAGACGTGGTGCTGAGGGACATGGGTTAGGGGTGGTTTTGGCAGAGGTTTATGGTTGGACTCCATGATCTTGAAGGTCTCTTCCAACCCAAGTGATTCTATGCTGTACAAAAACCAGGGCATGAGACAGATGCTCACACTCTTCACACCTCTGCACAGCCCTATTAGCCCACCTTCTCCTGGCCCGTCACCAGCCGGGGCAAAAAGACTACAAAGAGATGGTGAAACAGGACAGTGCTTCCATGTTCCTGAAGTCTGTACACACTATAAGGATGACATTGATGGTGTGACGGTGTGCTCCCCCCTCTCCAGGTGCCACCTGATTTTTATCTCCCATAACCCTGCCCAAGCGATACCCATCCATGGTGGTCACGATGGGTGCGTGTAGTCGGGACGGCGGCACCCAGGGCTCAACATTGTTTCAGGGAGGCAGATAACAACGCAATAGCTAAGGGTTAACTTGAGCAACGCTGGTTCTGTGGTCAACATGCAAATATGACTATTGGTCAATCATCTCACCCCCATAAATAGTGACCAGCCTGAGAGCCCTTTGAGGTCTCCTGCACGGCAGCGGTTGCACGCCAGGATCTCCCCTTGAGCCGAGACACCACCAAGGTTGTTACTCCTTGAGGTTCAGATGTTCCTTGCCACAACAGATCCTCGGTCAGTGACTAATAGCTAAGATTTCAAAAGTTAGCATGCTAAGTGATATAAAGGATGGATTGCACATATGTAATCCTTTAGACATAAATCGTTGACCAAGTCTGGGACTAGGAATGGATCCAGCCACACCCAGACTCCTCTCTGAGGAGTTTAGAAAGCCGGGGAGTCCTTTCTGAAACCTCATGACTCAACGGGAGGGTGTCCCTCACAGCCCCGTCTGACCCTGTTCTCTGTGCAGTAAATAACCAATTTTTGCCTTGCCATCTCAAATCTTGTTAAAATACTGTTGTGTTTACCACCGAGATTTGTTAGAACCCTGTTTTATATCAATAAATGTGTTGCTGCTTCTCTCTAGAAGGGAAGTGCATAGCTCCTTCCACGACAGATGGCAACTGAACCTCCACATCTTCAGAGATACAGGAGAGGGTCTTGACACAAGGAAGATTCTCCAAATTATGACCCTCCAGGTATCTTCTGCTTCTTACAAACCTCAGGGAACTGGGGTGTTTGTGTGCTGAACCCAGAAAGCACCACTCAAAATATGGCAGTCTCAGCAAGAAAAAGTTCAAAAGCAGAGACAGGGATATTAAACTTTACATCAAAGGAACTGAGTTTGGAAACCTCGAGTTCAGTTGCTACCAAAATTCCAGCAAATTATCTTATTTGGTAGAAGATTCAAGGACAATAGCTTGGAGACACATTCCAAGCTATTGGTGTTTTGTAGTCATATTACAACTCTAAGGCTTAGGTTCCTGCATGCCCAAACAGTCCTTGTTTTCATACGGAATTAGTGACATAATTAACAACATTTAATAATGTTCAATAGATACTCAGAGCCAGAAGACTGAACGAGCAGTCTAAATGGGCGCCTTTCTATGATATCAGCAAGACTGAATTTTCCAGTCTTATAAAGGAAATTAAAGTAAATATCTATGGTGTTACTAGTCTCTAGCATTTGGAAATTATTTTCCCAGTAGTAAAGCTGGGTACACACTATTAAATCACAGCATTGTATGAAGAAGAGGACATACTGGGCATTCCTGTATTTGACTTCAAGACTTTCCTGCTTTAAATACCACTTGAAGAGAGAAAAAAAAAAATCTGATCAATTACTTGCCCTAATGGCATCCAGTCTAACACCCCAACCACCAAAGCAATATCAAAAAGAAAAGGATTCCATGCCAGTTCGGCATCAATTTTCAATGGTAACCCCCAAATACAATTCCTTTTGGGCATTCCTTCGAGAGAGCATGGCTGAATAGAACAAACCCCACCACCTACCTGGTGTAATAAAAAACCTTCAATGCTTGAAATAAACAAGAAAATATTGTAAGAAAGAACGTGGCACAGTTTCCAGAAAGATGGGCAGGTAAGGAAAAGTTGGAGGGGATTATCAAGCATTGGAACAGGCTGCCCAGAGAGGTGGTGGAATCGCCGTCCCTGGAGGTATTTAAAAGCCGGGCAGACGTGGTGCTGAGGGACATGGGTTAGGGGTGGTTTTGGCAGAGGTTTATGGTTGGACTCCATGATCTTGAAGGTCTCTTCCAACCCAAGTGATTCTCTGATTCTATGAAAAGTAGGAGTGCTTCAAGGGCAAGGCAGCAGCAGAACACGGAGAAATAAGTGCGTGGGGAAGGGGAACAGAAGATCTAAGACAAACCATGGTCAGGTGACAGGGGAAATCCCTATATCCTCAAGGACCTGCCGTCCTCTGCATGGTGAGAAACTACATTAATTAGCCGGTGTAGAGTTCGAGCCACAGCAGAAACATGGACACACCCCAATTCTCCTTGTAAGGTTTTAGCCTATGGACAACACGAACTTGGTTTTAAAAAAAACCCAAAACAATAAAAAGGTGGCCAAGTCACTAAGGAACACAAGGCAGAAGCTCTAGCCAAGCAGCAACCACCAAAATACTCACAGGTGGCTACGTCACATCTTCTCTCCTAGGGGAAGGTATTAAAGGTGTGTGGCATGTTTTAACAACACGCTCCGCAATTTGGGAACCACGGTTTCAGCCTGCCCGCTGTACTTGCCCACCAAGAACAACACTGCGGCAAGAGACTTAACGGCGTGTTCTTCCTTCGCTGCCAGGCTCTGGCAGGAGACCCTCCCGTGCCAAGAAGGGAATTCCAGAGGCGGGTGGTCAACTGTAGAAACTACAGCGTGGAGCCCTTTCTGCCGGCTGAAGGATGCTTCGCAGAAAGTGCATTTCTGCATCATCATCAGCTATAAAAAGCACAGAATCATGAAATAAATCTTTTTAAAAAAATAATAATAAATAGAGGGGGAAAACCAAAAAAAAAAAAAGGGACTTAATGGAATAAAAAGGGGGGTAAATTCTTTGTCCACATGCTGGGTTTTTTTGCAAAGAGCAGGGAGAAAAGTGACAGGCATGAAAGAGACCCCGATTGCCTATTATTAACTGCTAGTAGCACCACTAGTTTATTTACTAGAGTGAAAACTAATAAGGAGACTAATGAGAGGTTTGGTTTGAGGCATTGCGGCGTTTCATTACAGCCTGGCGGAAAATTGGAAATGAACCTGATAGCTCTGTACTCCATTAACTCTTGCCCTTGGATCGGTGTGAAAATGCAAACACACATGCTTCTATTCAGTTGTACTTGCCAGCAGAGTTCCTAATGATTTTTTGACAACTTAAATCCCCCCGGTCGAAGATTTCTTACTATTTTTCCTCCTTCTGCCTAACGTTGCAGTATTACAACATTAAAATTCATTTACCGTCAACATAATAATAGGTTATACGCCCGTGGTGCCTTTGATCAGGGTCTGTCAAAGCACGGCACGAAATGTAATTAATTAAGTGTAAGTATCTCCCGAGACTCCTGGGGTAGTGGGATACGGCAACGTCACTTCAGCTCCCCAGCGTGGCGCAAGGAAACGTTAATTCCTTCAGTAACCTGCGCGGGAAAGATAAATGCTATCTCCAACTCAAGAGATCGGGAGAGGATAGAAAACAAAATCTGCTGGGAGTGGGTAAAAAATTCAAATCCATCACCTCTGCTTGATCAGCTTCTTACAAACTCCAGTGAAAGGGAACAGAAAAATAGCACCGCACAAAGAAATTAAAAGATTTTGAAAACTTTTCATGGATATATTAGAGAAACGGGAAGCAAACAGGTAAGGTTTCCTGTAGCTTAGGGTGATGGCAACAATAAAACCGTTTTAACCAGTTGGATAATAATAATCTTTTGCCACATCATCTGCCACTTTACATGCAGCGTCCCCGTCCATACGTCACCTCTAATAGTGCTGCTGGACGCTTTCATTTCTGGTGGGGTTTGGTAAATAAAAACCCCACAACTCTGATTTGGGAATTACCACCTACTTGAAACACTGTTAAAACAGCAGCCTATCCCCCAAGCCACCCATTTCTGCTTCTTCCCTGAATCTTAAAAATGAGGGGATGGGCTGGAGTACCTCATTGCAGATTCCATTCATGGGAAGGTGGATATGTACACCATGCACGAGGGAGTATCTTTGTTGCGTGACAAATCACCTAGCACTTTCACAAAACTACTAAATTAGATCTTTTCATTCAGCTGGGGGGTTTTTTCCACCATTCCTTCTAGGGGGGCGAGCAAAATCACCGCTGTCAAGTACAACCTTGTTGGAGCATCTCTCCATTTGCAAATGCAGCTAAACGTTCCGACGCAAAACATCGGAGCTTTCTGGAGATGATCCATTTGGTTCCTTAGGAGGAAAAAAAGAAGATCATCGGAAGGAGATTCCCCACAATTTCTGATATTCATAGCTAGCTGTTTATAACAGTTGGATCCTCCATAAGTACAAGGGAAATACCTGTATTTCAGTTCTCAGCTCTCCAGAATAAGTAGGTAGGGAGCACAACCAAGACGAAATCAAAATAAGTTAAAAAAAAGAAAAGAAAAAAAAAAAAGAAGGCTTTAAAAGAAAATACCAAAGGGGGCTAAACCAAGAAGTTTTATATTCTTCCCTCGGGGCAAATGTCTTTAAAGCAGGTGCAGAGATAAGCAGCAGAAGGCACAAGAGAGTGGCGCAAACGTGACGGGGAAGAAGTAGCAAAAATCCCATGCAAATACAATTACGTCTCCTCCCCGCGGAAATGGTGTCAGACCGCACAAACGAGCTGGGCAAAGCAGGCAGTTCCATCACCACAAAATACCACGCCAGCCAAACTCCAGCCTCTTCCTTTGACCATTTGTCAGCGTTACTAAAATATATCATTAAGTGATTTCACTGGTCCCAGGTCAGAACGCCGCTGGAGGAGGATGCGTACACACATTTGCTTCTGCTCTTTGACTTCAGATTCCAAATAAAGACTAACGCGTGGTTTTCCCCTAAAGGATTTTTCGAGGTTCTGGGAAGGGGAGAAGTCTCCTGAAACCTGCCCCCTCTGCCAGCATCACACGTGAGACCTTTCAGTTTGGAGACAATTCCAGCCTTCATTAGGACCATTTGATCTGCGCAGGGCCCCCAGGCAAAGAGCCCTTGTTCATTCCAAGCTAGACACCTAACTTCGTTAAGCACCTGAGCCAACGTCCACTGAAGCTGAATTAATGCAAGTCTCCCACTAATTCCAGTCTCGTTTGATTAGGCTTCAAAAAAAAAAAAAATTAAAAAAACCTCTATTTTTTTCCCCATAGCTAAATTTCATCAGTGGATTCATGGGGCTTTTTTTAATCATAAAGAACATTTCAGGTTTTGCCTCTCACTTTTAGGTCAAACTCACTGGATATCTAATGTCAGCAACCTAATGCCATTGCCTGTTGCCCTGGTTTTACTTGCTTTTCAGCAAGATGTCTTCTTTGGGTTTATACATTAAGGAGATAAAATACAAACTGGTGGAATGACAAGCGGATTTAAAAAAAAATAAAATAATATTCAGCTGTAACTGTTCCGACTACCACATGAGCAGTTTGGCAGAACCATGAGGTGATGTTGCCATGTTTAATATACAGGATGAAAAAAAAAAAAGCTTGGAGTTTAATAAAATAAGAAAATAAACAAAAGAAAGGGGAAAAGCCATTGGGAAATACTTTGCATGTCTTTATAGTTAAGATGTTAATGGTCCAAAATAACATCTGTCTTCTTCCTACATTCTTTAAAGGGAAAAAAAAAAAAAATCTCTTGCTGATTATGTTAGCTTGCTTTCAAAGCCCACAGCAGATTTATTATTTCCTTTGGAAAAATTGTACTTTGTTCTTCCTACAATATCATTCCCATCAACTACAGCATGCCAAAAGAAGCTGCTTGGGAATAAGCCAAAACCATGGAGACAATGTGGTATACTCTAAGCACAGACTATTTATGGGCTATGAGAGAAAATGCTTTTGTAATTTTTGAAGTCTGTGTTTGGTGCAAGTTAATGAGAAAGTTTGAGAGACTGAAAGGTCTCATTATGACATGTCACTCCAAGATCGCATCTTTGTTTTCTTAATTTTCTTTTAAGCTGCTCCCAAGCTGGCTAAAAAGGATCTTTATGAGGGAGGATGAGATAAACGTTGAGAATTTCAATGCAAAGATGGCCCAGTCCAGATTTGATCCAGGGTTTTTTTCTGCTCTTGTGGTGCGCTGGAGGGAACAAGCCCTACCAGTCACTGAGAAGACAGACTGGTGGCAGAGCTACCTATAAAACCCCAGCTTTATTTTTCTCCCACTCCACCAGCATCTTTTTGGGATGAATAGAGAGTTTCTGGTGATTCACAATACTGTGCACATCGATACGAGTCCTCTCTTCTGTTTCAGAATATCTCCTTTTTTTCCCCCTCAGGATGACAATCATTTTTTTTCCAAATTGTTGGAACTTGGTGATGCTGAGCAAGAGCCGTGGGTTACCTGCATGACTGTGCCCCCCGGCCACCGCTGCTTCCCAGAGCCAGCCGCCTCCTTCCTTAGAGGAAGGCTGAAATGAGTTGACATGGTTTGAAAAATTACTTCATCGCTGGTAACGGATTATTTCTTCTCGCTAATCTTCTCATGCGATTAAATAAAACCCTTTGAAGAGACGCTATTTCCAAAGCGGGCCCAGAAAAACCTGTCACGTGAAAAAAAATCAAGATGATGGTCAAAAAGAATTTCGGTGCGTGGTGGGAAAGGACTGCTGCAGTTATTGATTAGCTGATCAGCTCGAGGACCTTTGTGTTAAGTGCCTATTTGCAAACATGTACAGCTTTAGGTATTAATGAAATAGTTCTCCTGGTGGCTTCATGGGAGGGCTGGCTCCACTCTCTCAGCCCTCGCGGTCTCGGTGGCGTTACCGCAGTCCACACAGCACTGCCAGTTTATTTATTTCACCCCCAACATTGCAGATCACCGCTAAGCGAGCGGCTACACGTTAATTACAGAGGTGATCAGAGAGAAGGATGTACGTCCCCTTACGACACCAGGGACCCACACATGTAGCATCACATCCTTTGGCGCAATGGCTTTGTGACCATACCTGGCCCTACAGCAGTCCTAGATTTTGGCTCGACATGACGTTTTCATGAAATCTTTTTTTTTTTTCCTCTTGAACAGAGTACTGAGGAAAAACCCCAAGAAGCAGAAGCGAGGTACTAGAGAGAACCTCCTTCACCAGCAAACCTCGTCCTCAGCCCTTGCCAACAGTTCCATCAGAAAAATCTGTTTCGTAAAGGGATCGACTTCCATGTTAAACACGCAGATTCCCCAACGGGATGGCCATTCCTGCGTCTCACTGATCTGCTCACCACCAGAAACGCTCCCCTCCACCCAGGGCGTCTATAGCCCCATGGCATCCTGTACCACCTCAGCTTAGAGTGCTTCCAGCGGCGAGGATGGGCAGCAACAGGCTTCTCAACCCAGGCCCGCTCTTCTTAGTTCAGCACACACGTGCAGGGAAGTCATCAAGAAGAACCCCCCAGAGGTTATTTGTCGTGCCTCTTCTAAAGGACTAAGGCAGCACGTCTTTGCTTACGTCTGACTCCAGTAGAACTCCCATTTGTTCTTGTGCCACAGGCGGGACACCCTACACATGTCTTATTGTCAATAAGGAGTTCAACGCTGAGCACACCTGCCAAGAGCCACGGATGTTCTCCACAAGTTCCCTTCACTCCTGGAGCTGACGTTGAACTAAGCTGGAGGGGAAAGTGCAGATACCAATTTACACGTAGGAGTGAAGACAGTAGAGTTCAACCTGCTCCTTGTTGAAAGCCCAAGTCTAAAAGCATTTCTGACTACTCACTGCAGCACTCCATTCCTACTCAGACACTTGGATTTAGTGATTTTCTCACAGAATGAAGCACCCCGTGTCAGCTACTTCAATGTGCTAAAACACTTTGGCTTCTGGCACACACGTGAGTCCTTGGAGGAGGGTGGGAAGAGGTCTGGAGTGGTTTATTTTTTTCAGATCAACAGGAAAAACACGCCATTACACACATGATCGACCCATTAACTTCCAAATAGAAAGATAGAAAAATGTAAAACTATCCAAAAAATACTACCAGATGCCACCTGTCAGTCATTAAATAACATTGCTTTTTTGCTCTAAATTAATAATAGCAATTTCTAGGGAATCTTAAACTTAGGTTGTGGGATTAGAGCTGCACCTGGGAATCTTCTTAGCTAATGGGTGAACAGGCAATATTGCGAAGGATTTATAACAAACCTGGAAAATAAACACAACTTCTCCTATCTGTTTACTTCTCAGTCACCAGTTTATGCTAACAGCCATGGAGCCAAGCAGTCTGCTCCTCCGCAGAAATCAGAGGAGCTGTAAAACTGCATCAGGGTAAAGATAAATGCCCTCACCTGGGAGAGACAGGGATCCACAGCAAGCAGAAAAGAATGTAAGATGAGATCTACCACAAACCCCACAACGATAGTAGCTGGGCAACACGCAAAAGCTCCCCAAACCGCAAAACTTGGGAAACACGAGTGAAATCCAGCCCTTTCCCCATCGCCGTGCAAAATGTTTGCAATCAGGCAGCCAAGTGCTGCTTTCCAAATGCTCCATTGGAATACCCAGATACCTTTTCAAATATGAAATGTGCTTGTGTGTTTCTTTCTGGAACACCGGAAATTCAGATTTTCTTTTCTTCAAGTCTTAGTTATGGGCTATGAGAGAAAATGCTTTTGTAATTTTTGAAGTCTGTGTTTGGTGCAAGTTAATGAGAAAGTTTGAGAGACTGAAAGGTCTCATTATGACAAGATATTGAATACAATCTATTGCTTCAGTGGAAGAGAAACCAGTGGGTGTTAAACCCTTGTTACACTTTTTTCTGGTGGGTTTTTCTTTTTTTCTTTCATACTCTTCAAGCTTAGTTATCACTTGAATGATTCTTTTCTTCCAATAGCATAATGACAAGTGATCATCTCCAGCTTATTTTCATCACAGAAATTTTCATCGCCAACACTACTTAGTTTCACAAAAAACGTAATTGCTACAAAACTCCCTGTTCAAGAATAATTAATGCTCTGACAAACAGCAGCAGCCACGGCTCGGGATTAACTCGCACTGCTGGGAAAGCCAAGCACATTAATCAAGAACGTGTCTGAAGAAGGACGGAAATGCCTCATTCACAGCCACAAAGCTCTCCAGCTCTTCTACCACGGCCCAGCCCCACAGTGAGAGTTGAATTCAGTTGGGCTACTCACACGCTTAAATTTACATGTATGCTTAAAATAGTTTGAGATTGGGATCCAGTCCAGCTGGCAACCGCAACAGGCTTAGAGGGTTATCTGGACCCACAGCTAGAGGGGGAGAAGGGCTCTCGTCATGGTCTTGTAGCTCATACAAGAAACAGGGAACTTGGTTGTGCAACCAGGAAGGTGAGGAGGTGCTGAGGATCTACAGCCATGACAAACGGGGCTGGTGAGCATCACAGCCCAGGCAGCAACATAAAAAGCACCACTCACAGTTAACACTTCCCCATCGGGAGGTTAACTTCAAACAGAGTCCACCACTGCTAACAAAAGACAGATAAGAACTGAGCTGAAGATAAAATACTAGAAATGCTGGAAGCCATAGACCGTCAGAGAGTCGACACACAACGGCGGCAGCGGCACACACGGGAGGTGGCTGAGCAGGGCAGCAGTAGCAGGTCTGCAAGAACTACAACAGCATCATCTCTAGCAAAAGCAAAGGTAAGGAGGCAAGAAAAACCACACCAGCACTTTGAAAGGCAAGAGGGTTAACTCCAAACTCTTGGTTCTCCCCAGTGCGAGGCACCGCAGAACCCAACGCGCTCTCAGCTTGGCCCCATCGGCCTGCCCATAGCACACGTGGGCCCCCCAGAAGGTGCCCTCATCTCTCTTTAGACGAGCCAGACGCCACCACTAAACCAGCCACCGTGCTTTCCTGAAGGAAAGCTGCTGCAGTTGTTCTCCAGAAAGGCACACGTTGCTGCAGAGCAGAGGAATTCACCAAGGAGAAGCAGAGCGCAGTCTGAACAAGGCTCTCCAGTGCTTTCCCCATTGCCTCCAGCTTAACCAGCAGAGAAGCAAAAGCATCAAAAAGACAGCAACGAGAAAGAACAGAGCTCTAAACCCCACAACCTACAGAGGAAGGTCTAATGAGTGGGAGCTATTCAACCTACAGACGTTTTCTGACAGAATGAAAGGGCAAGTTCATTGGAGATTGCCAAGGGACAACCTATCCAGCCTGTTCACAACAGAAGTGAACACATCTACCACAGCAAGAGCTTCTTAAACTAGAGAGGAACAAAACCTAACAGTAAGGGTGGTGAAGCACAGGAAGAGCTTTCCTTGCCCTCAGCGGAGGTCTTCCAGTCCAGGTTAGACAAGGACCACTGAGGAGCACTGGGAGCAGCGTTGCCTTTGCACCTACCTAGCTGAGGCTTCCTGAGGTCCCCGATATCAGTCACACCTACTTCTGGAACATCCTCTGCAAACAGCACATCTCTGCGCACCACGAGGAACGTCTGCTCCCTCTCTTGATGCTTGGACAGTGCTAAACTTTATGACCGTCAGCTGTCCCAGCCCCTTTCCAGAGACATGGGACACTCCAAATAGCGGTTGAGAGCTCTAACTTGTCCTTCCCATTCATCGATGAATACTTTATCGTGTTGATCTGGGAAGGGATAACTGTCTTTAAGATTAATAGCAGAAACTGAGGGGGGAGGGGAATGTAAAACAAAATTCCTTCAAAGTCAAGAGCGTATTTTACTAATGCAATATGATTGATTGCAAGGATGATATTATATTAATGGAGAAATTTATTGAAGTAGGCTTCAAGATTTCACAATTAATCCCATTCTCCCAGACTACAAATTAACGGACGTTTAGCCAGTCTTCGGCAAGAGCAAAGTACAAATCCCACAAGGGAGGGGACAGCCTGTCCTGTAACCGAGCACATCACTGCGAGTGTCACACTGACCTCACGCTTACAGGCCGATTGCCCATGTTCGTATATGCAAATCAAAAAAACCTTCTCATCAGTCTGCTGGTGTCTAGAACTGATTTATAGCTGAAGATTTTGATGAGTGCTGAAAAGACTAAGTTCCAAAAATCTGCTCAAAGATTAATGCCAATGAACTGTCAAAAAGGGTTTTTTTCTTCACTTTTTAAGTTAGGCTACGACCAAAACACGTTTCTACAAAGCTAGATCCTGTGCAAACCCGGTCTTAACAAAACCTGATCATGGGCTCCTGTGGCAAGGCACTGTATGGGGAAGATGCTCATGCCTGTCCCTTCCTCCAGCCGACTTTCCTTTCTCCAGATGTTTGAGCCCAAAATCTGCAGATAGAAAGAAATTCTTGTCCCCAGGGAAGATTATTTAATCTCATCCACTCCCGTCAGGTTCTTTTCCCTCCCTTGCCTTGATTTAGGCCCCCGTGTCTGTGCAAAAGCTCTGGTTTCCACTCCTAACAGCAGCGAGCTCGCACCCCGAGCCGCTGCACCCGGCCCTTCTGTTGCATGCCGACGGATATTCTGGGCCACGCCGAGAACTGGACACGGTGATCACCCAGAGATAAAGTCTGAGAGAAGGGCTCAAGGCCAAGCACAAGGTTTCTCTTGCCCGTGCGTGGCCGGCTGCTGAGGGCAGTGCCCAGCATCCTGGGGAACAGTTCTCCCAGGAGAGCACCTCCTGCTCGGGGGGACACACGGTGCTCATGGCTCCTGATGGACCCCGACACCCGCTCACCTCTCCCTGTGTGAGCCACCTCACACGCACACAGCCGCACCTCCACCAGTGCCACCAGCTCTTCCAGGGACCATGAATGCTCTTGCACGGGGGTGGCATGGGAATATGCATTTCCAACATCTAAAGGACACCTGCAGCCATCGCCAACCATGTCGCTCTGGCTGTTGGGCTTCCACCCCTCCCTGTTGCCCTCACGTCGCTCTCCTCAGCGCCTCAGAGTGCTGCAGAGACGCTTTTTCTCAGACACTGAGGTTTCCCAGTTGCCACCTCTCCTGCAGGCAGGCTGTCGTCTCCTCTTGCAAATCACGCTCTACTCCTTCGAACTACCCAAAGATCTGGCAGTCCATGCAAGTGCGAAATAGCCAACGCATTTTGGTGGTTCAGGAAAGTGTCCTCTCCCATGTGGAGATTTTATTAAATTCTTTAGTAGTGGAGTGACAAAGAGGGTTCACCACGTTTTTGCAGCAGCAGCAGCAAGACAGACATCAGTGCTTCACCCTGTACTTAAACCAGAGCATTCATTTAGGATCTGGGCTCCTTTCAGGGATGGTATTTTACCCCTCTGTCCCAGATCACCAGACCTTTTCTCCTCCAGACCCAACTCATACAAAAGCCGCAGCCTCCAGTTGTGTTGGCTCCAGTTTGGGGAGCCTCGTGACACTCCTGTGCCCTCCAGCAGCGTTTCGACAATGTTTCTGTTGGCTCGGACTCATTGCCCCCAGTCTGTCAAACTTTGTTCCTCTAAGCATAGATTATTCTATTTTTTCCCCCCTCTCCAGTTAGTCTTTCCCAAAAGTTAATTTGCTGCTACGAAGACACTGGATCCGGTTTATTCAAAACCTTTGAGGTGTAATTCTTCCCACAGTGGTTCATGATGTTCTTCATTCAATACTCTCCCGAAAACCCAAGCCCATAGTGCTCTTGCTCTTTCTGCAGCCCTTGTTTTACCACCGGCAATGTTTAACTCGCTCTGTGCCACATACACCCACAGAGCCTTTGCGCTCCTGCATCTCTGTAAATAGGTTTTGCAGACATTTCTGAGTCCACCTGCATACTGCTTTTCCCAAGGGAGCAGACGTCTCACAGGTGATCTGCCTTGTCAGCTGTAGCTGCCAGGTCTACCCGGGCTGAAGCCCAAAGCCCTTCCTCTTTATAGATTTTAAATGGTGGCAAATACAGCAATCCACAACAGTTTTCTTAAAACAAAAAAAATATATATATATACACACACACTATTTTTAAATAGGTGGGGGGGGAAAAAGGCACAAAACAAGAGACAAACTCCTGCTTTTTGTTCCAAACTTCACACAGCCCTTCGCAGCCAAGTCCTACGTTACCCTGCCTATAAAACAGGCAATCATTCCCACCCGGAGAGGTATTTTGGAGGGCAACGCTTATAAAAGCCATATCCTTGGTAAAGGAAGATCAGTAAGGGAATTTTTCCTCTTTCATATACATGAAGTTGCAGCCCTGGCAGATTAGTAACACGTGAATAAGAGCAAAAATCAAAGCAGGCGAAGCTCAACCCCTGATCAGGTGTGCGCACATAGGCCTGGGCAGGTATCTCCTATGGGAAAAGCATGGGAAAACTATGCACGAAGAGCAGAGTCTGAAGGCAATACGAGCAAACATCAGGCAGGACGAAACCAAACAGAACATGCTGAACGCCGTTTGAGATGGCTCACAGCCACACCGAATCAGAGATGGAGATTTTAGCCCCAGAAAGACAGGCACAAATCTGAACCTCAGTAGTTTTCCAGTGGGAGTTTTCCTACAGTATCAGCTCTAAAGGGCTTCCCCAAAACCTACCTGTGTAAGCTGACTTTGGCCATCTCCCTCCATAGTAAATGATAAAGTACTTTTTTTGAGGAAGGATATCTTGGTTTGATGATGTTACTGTCATTTGCTGAATTCTGGAAGCCAGAGATGGGTCGTTTCACCCATTCAGGAGTCAGCCTGAATTCTAAACCCATTGTGTGGGGGGGAGGAAGTCAAACAGTGTCCCAGCGTTCAGACTTCATCCAGACCAACATCATCAGTTTTAGCCTTAACACCTCAGAGAATACAATCTCAAATAGCAAGGTAATAAAATAAAAACAGCAGTAATAAAAAAGGCGTTTAGAGGCACAAAGGATTGACCCCAACACGCAGCTTCGTTCAGTCCAGCAGTAACAATATTTAGCAGAAACAGTATGTTGGTTCAACATATTATTAGATACATCAGACAGAGTTTCTGTACCTGATTTTCAGTATTCCCAGCACTTATGAAATCATTTAACCGCCAGCAGTGGACCTTGCTTCTCTGTCTGGGGATTGAAAAAATGCTATTTTTCAATATATACCTCCCCTCCCCAATACCTTTTCCTATATAAATGTGAAAAAGAGCACAGTCTTGATTTTCTCAAACCCAGAAGAGCAGCCTATTTAATCACTCATTTTCAATCTCCAAAGACCAGCATGAATAACACCATTGTTGCACACACATCAGTGCCCAACGCTAGGGTTACACTACTTTTGGAAATAAGTAGCTTTTGGATTGCCCCTCCTAACAAGTATCACGTTTGTTTTTGTTTTTTTTTTAAGAGGCGTAACGGCATACCAGACAAACATGGGAAAATTAATGATGCATCCCTTTAGCCTATATTCAGAATCAAAAATACAAATTTTGACTCACTAGCAAACAGGTAAAACACTATCTTCCCTCCACGCGAACAAAATAGCCCAGCCTTCCATTTGCACTATCTCCTCGCATTTATCAAGTTTAAACTAACAATGGGAATACTGAAGAAATCCAGCAAGGAAACACAGAGCTATTGAGCCGCTACGGCCTATCGAGGATTCTATCAATCTTAATGCCTAATGCCACATTCTTCCTCGCTTAGATTTCAACGGATACGAGAAAGAGTTGAGCAAATTTTATGTAATTGCTGTGCACTTAAGAGCTTCAGAGGAGACCGCATCTCACATTTAGTTACTTTACAAGGCTAAGAGTCACTGGCATCCACCTTATCTAACCATCAGGACACTCTCAATGCCTCCATATTAGCCATGCGACATTATTTGACCTTCAGTTATAATACCCAGAAGAGATAAAAAGAAGAAAAAATAATAAATAAGAGTCCACAGAGAGATCCTTACCGGCACACTTGACTGGATCTTGAGGCGAAACTCATGTAACTGCATTATGGCTGGTGACAACCAGCTCATCAGAGGGAGGAGTACAAAAACTAGCAAAGCTGCTTTTCACGTGAGACAAATTACTCAGTCTTTATTTGCACTGAGAAATGCATGTTCATGCTAGTTTTCCTATTTGAATTCAGCCAGGATTAGTCATACGATTAAAACACTCAAAAATCTGTTGCTTAATGCATATCTGGCAGCTTTAGCAATAAACCCACAGGGATTTTTTCAGCAATAGAAATGATTACGGTTTTTATTCTCCGTGGCCGGTATTTTCAAGCCTACTTACCAACTTACAGCCTATTGACCGGTCGGAAAATTTGGCTTTGAAATTTTTGGCCAGGCTTTCAAGGGTACTGTAAGATTCCTTAGGGATACAGATGTTTTTCAAAACGCTGCCACGCAGCAACTTTAAAATCTGACCCCGAGAAGTCTGTCTTTTACCGAAAGTCAGAAGAACTTTAGCCATCGCCTCCCTCGTTGTTTGGGGAGCACATTTTGGTACTTCGGTGTCCCAGAAGTCAAAGCTTTAGCACCGTGCAAGCGACTCCTGGTGACACACAGCTGGCTGGGGTGACCAGCGTGCCCAGCTAATTACGCACCCTGGAATGGATTCTCTCCACAACAGCTTCTGGTGTTAAAAAACCATTTACACAATTCCACGTTAAAACCCGCAGGAGACTCGGAGCCTTCTGACGTATCCTGACGACACCCCCGAGACACACAGGTTGTGCACTTTACAGAAGAGTAAAGACAGAAAGAATCACCCTGCGCAATTGCAGAAAAAGAATTAGAATTACCCAAGCACTGAAAACACTTGGTTCTGCGTTTGGTTTCATGCTTTATGACAGGCAAACTTTTTTTAGTGTTACTTCATTAGCCGTGCCCAGAGGTCTAATTGCTAGTGAATCCTACGGAGTACAGGGGGTTTAAAGAGCTGCTGGAGGGTTAAAGAGCTGTTCCGGAGGGTATCGGTGCAAGACAAGGCTACATACACCCAGTGCTAGAGCACATATATTGTGTAATCTGGCTAAAAAGTGATCAATAAATAACTGATCGGGCCTCAAAGTCAGTGGCACAAAAGCGATGCTACAACTTGCGCTTTGGAGAAACAAATGGGACATGAAGATTTTAATGAGACCACACACAGCTGTATTCTGTAGGGGTACTTCTTGGTTAAAAATGAAAGCAAGTCATAAAAATAAAACAAAAACGGAATTCTTTCTACAAAGGGATTTTCCTGCACAACGCTCATCTGTAGCTTATTTTCAGGAGAAGGTTTGTTTTTGTCAGATGGATCCTTTTGCTTCACTTTGCAACTGACAGGGAAACCTGAGCATTTCTAGCCTAAGGCCCCACATAAATTCCTCCCTCCTTGATAGATGTTTACCTCCAGCTTTTGGACAGGAAAAAACCCAGAATAAAGTCCACATGTCCCACGCTCCTTGTCACTTACAGCCTGTGATGGCCATGGAAATAGTGTCCACAGAGCCTAAAGCTGACATCTGACAGAGATTTCTGGGGGTTTTGATTAAAGTTTAAGCAGACAGGGGCCATAGGTTCCCTCGAGGTTCATCAGAAGATGGGGGGGGGGGAATCAAAAAAATTAGAATCATAGAATCACTTGGGTTGGAAGAGACCTTCAAGATCATCGAGTCCAACCATAAACCTATGCCAAACCCACCCCTAACCCATGTCCCTCAGCACCACGTCTGCCCGGCTTTTAAATACCTCCAGGGACGGCGATTCCACCACCTCCCTGGGCAGCCTCTTCCAATGCTTGAGAACCCTTTCCGTAAAGAAGTTTTTCCAAATCTCCAACCTAAACCTCCCCTGGCACAACTTTAGGCCATTTCCTCTTGTCCTGTCGCTTGTTCCTTGGGAGAAGAGACTGACCCCCACTTAGAAATAATCAATACCTGTAAATGAGGTATAGAAGTGAAGAGCAATGATTCTGCCTCCGTCTGCCAGCTCTGGATCCCGACATCCGAGCCAAGCACAGGATGCTGACCGGGTTACGCGGCGGGATACTGCCGTCGCTGCCCGCCCAGCCCCACAGGCAGCTCCCCCGGAGCACCGCAACCAGCCGCTGCAGACAGGTCAGATGAACCAAAGAGATATTCCGAATGGCATTTCGGTCAGCAGCAGTCTGGCTATGAACGGGAGCTTCTTCTGCGAAGACAGACTAATAACAGGTCTCAAAAAAAGCCTCAGGCGGCTTGTGACCAAGTGCAAAGACTCTGCTCTCAGCTGTTGAAAAGGAAGACGTTACAGGGGAAACGTTAGATCTGTACTTTCAACACACAGAGAGCCTTTGGTCTGAGCACACAATTATTCTATAAAGGTTAAGATTAACGTATAATAACTATTAAATGAATATTTAAAGTAGGACCTAAACGTCTTCGGTAAGATCAAAACCCAAAAGCCACATGTTCTTGACGGTCAATCAAGGCCACTTTTGCGCCCCAAATCCAGGCAGAGGGAAGCAGGGACGTGGGGAAGAGCTTTTATCCTCGCTGTGCGGACACGGACCGGAGACAAAGTTCGCTGAAGTCACGCAAGGAGCACACTGGGATGTTTCTCACAGCCCAGTACTGTGCCTTTTGAATCCTCATCAATAAAAGGACAGGCGCACACGAGTCTATAGGGACCACAAACATTTTGCACTTGTGCTTTCTGGGTCTGACCGGCAACTAATTTAGCTCACCTAAACACATCGGAATCTTTTCCTCTCAATTAAAAGGCCGGAAAACATTCATTTATTAGCTTCTGAATCCAATGAGTACTTTAATCCCTCAGATTATTCTTTTATCCTTATCACTAACATCTTTCACCCTGATCTTTCTTTTGAAAATAAAATACCAAAAAGCCCTCCGTGGTAATTCAGTCAGTATTACCATCTCCAAAGCGACCTACCTGTGCTGGATTCATACCAGCGAGATTTACAGGACTTAATGGCAGCAAGGGTTGGAGGTCAGTTAAGGAAGCTCTGAAATTACTTGCCTTAGGACAGCAAATTCCACAGCAGTTGCAGCAAAGCGCAGGCACAATGACTGCCTCGAACGCGCTGATGACAGATGGAAAAGAGCTCTGTTACACATGCCGTGCCAATGTCCCTGCATACAGTATAATATTCCCCTTGAGAACTTTCCTTCTCGAACCAGGGTGTCTCGGGAAGCACCACCACAAACGCCTGCACTCCCCGCTCATCCCAGTTCACCGCGCAGTGCCAGCGCAACCACCGCCGCACCCGGGACGTACAAGCTCGTGCCTTAACACCAGTGTTATCTCTCTGCCTTAGCTAAAAGGGTTTTAGGTTTCAAATCAAATTTACACCCTGCAGTCACACGATGAATTGCTGAGCCACCGCAGTTTCAGTAACCACGACTGCTCTTTCATCCTTCTCCACACAGAAGAGTTCCGTAAGTCAAGTTTCCTCACGCTGCTACTGTTCTTTGCCTTTCCTTCCCCACGTTAACTCTCAGATTTCTTTGTAATTGGCTTTTCAAGAGAGAGTGGCTCCCCCCCTCCTCTTCTCCCCTCCCGACGGGCTCAGCAGCTGCTGTCTGCCCACGCTTCCTTGCTAGTGCTCTCCTAATTCCGGTACTCCAGCAGGACTTCCCTTTTTCTCCGTACTTACTTTAGATGATTTTTCAGCGAGGAGGGCAGCGAGACAAAGCTTCCCAATCTCACCAGCTCTCCTGATGATCCAGGATCCGACGCTCTACGATACACCACGGAG
This sequence comes from Chionis minor, assembly GCA_013398295.1. Taxonomy (NCBI): domain Eukaryota; kingdom Metazoa; phylum Chordata; class Aves; order Charadriiformes; family Chionidae; genus Chionis; species Chionis minor. The sequence continues at coordinate 580,522 of VZSF01006625.1, read as the reverse complement.
CGCTCACCTCCCCAGCATCGCACTCCCCTCCTCCTACCTACCTCCCCACGGCGTCCGCTGCCATTTTTGTACCCATGCATATAGAGAAGGACAGGGGGAAAGGGCTTAACGTTAACTTTTTTGGTTTGTGGGTTGGGTTTTTTTGGGTTTTTTTTGTTTGTTTGTTTTTTAAATAATCAATAGTACATTTTCTACAGAACCACACAGCCTCCTTATATTTCCAGCCTACTCAAGAAGATGCAGAATATTTTAAAGGTAGCTTTAAAGATATAGATTAAACTACAAGTTTAATAAGCTTATATTCACAGACCTGTTGGAGCGGGGCCGGAGGAGGCCCCGGAGATGCCGGGAGGGCTGGAGCCCCTCTGCTGGGAGGACGGGCTGGGAGAGCTGGGGGGGTTCAGCCGGGAGAAGAGAAGGCTCCGGGGAGACCTTCCAGCCCCTGCCAGTGTCCGAAAGGGGCTCCAGGAAAGCTGGGCAGGGACTCGGGATCAGGGAGTGAAGCCACAGAATGAGGGGTGACGGTTTTAAACTGGACGAGGGGAGATTTAGATGAGCTATTGGGCAGAAATTCCTGGCTGTGAGGGTGGGGAGCCCCTGGCCGGGGTTGCCCAGAGCAGCTGTGGCTGCCCCATCCCTGGAGGTTCAAGGCCAGGTTGGATGGGGCTGGGAGCAGCCTGGTGTGGTGGGAGGTGTCCCTGCCCGGGGCAGGGCGGTGGGACTGGATGGTCTTTAAGGTCCCTTCCAACCCAAACCATTCCACGATTCTGCACTGAGCCTTTTTGGAAGCAGCTACTATAAAATGGCCAGCACAGCAAATAGCTGTTTCCTCTTTAATTGGCCTTTGGTGTTTTGTAAGCCAGCAGATTAATGTTTTCAACAGAGCTGTATTCTCAGCAGCTTTCCTTTGCCCACAGCCACCTACAAATTCTTAGCAGCTTTCTAAGGCTACTGGTCACTCAAAAAGTCACAGGCTGGAGAGGGAGAATACAGTTATACGATAAAACGGAAAAGGCACGTCATGCTCGCAAGGAAACGCAAAGGAGGGAAAATGAGGACAGATTTCCACTTTGCTGGAATTAACTGGGAGCTCCCTAGGATGGGGCAAGATAAAGAAGATAAGTAAGTGAAATGCCTGCTTCTTAAGGAGCACAGATAGAGACTCTCTCACTTACTAAAGAAAAAAATAATAAGTACCTCTTTCAGAAACTGAAATAGTCAAAGAACTAAAAGATTTTAGCCAGAGTGAGAGTCGACTATAACAGAGGGAGAACACCTCCATTTTTCACGCAGAATCCTTAACGAATTCCAGTGATCAGGCCTTATTTTGCAGCTAACCCAAAGAAGAACATCTTGAAACCATCAGTTTAGGGGGAGGTGCATTTTTTAACCTCGTCTGACCTGCACATCCCTCAAAGTTCCCTAAGAGAGAGACCACCCCTCAAAGTTTCCTAAAACAGAGACCACCTCTACGTCTAATTTGAACCTGCGAAAAATAACCTTCCCTTCCCTCCTCTCCATTAAAAAAGTCACGTTCCCGCAGATCCTTTAGAGGAACCACAGAACTCTCAAGTTTTAGTTTACAGCCGTAGGCTGAGACCAACCCTTGATCCAAAAGGTCAATCCAACATTTTGCTGAAGATCCTTTTAACTTCCTATCTGGCCTCAAAGAAATTTAACAGAATGGTATTAGGAAAACCGATTATAAGAAACAGGAACCTTTGAATTAAAAAAAGAAATAAAGCCCACGAAATTAAATTACAGACGTCGTTGAACGCGACATTTCCTATGAACCCAAAACATTTCAGGGATGTTTGCAGAGTTTAGAAGGACCTTTACCAAGCGGTGATCCCAGGAGATTTCACTCGTCTTCCTAAATTCAAATAAAGAAACTGGAAACACAGCTGCTGGCAGGCATAGAAACCTGACGGTCTGACTCACACACATGCTATACTAGAAATAAAGTTTTAAAATCCCTTAGCATTTTGCAGTTGTTTAAAGTTAGGGGGCGATAAAGAACACTTGAACATATGCTAAGACAACGTAAATCCTAACCCACAGTGTAGAGTTGCCAAATGTTTTGAGGTGCGCATGTCTACACGCGTGTATTTTTAAATCATACCAGGTATGGGGCGGGCAACAGCACAAAGTCTCGGCCATTCCTCATCTGCCTTTACGCTTATTTAAACTAAATGTTGCCTATTTAATTTCAAGGGGGGGCAGAATTTCAGCTGCTGAAAATCCTGAGAATCTGAGGCACACGAGCGTGATTGAGAGCCTTCACTCATTAGTAACTATTAATAGTATATGGGAAGAAAAGCAGAATGACTGACTGCGTGTCAAGACCAAGTCTGGGATTTCTTGACAGGTCTTACATGTGTAAATGGAATACGTATTTATAGCTGCAATAAGAGAAAAAGCTAGTTCTGGAAATAATCCACAAACAGAAGGGAATAAGTTGTGAGTCGAGTGTCATTCAGCTGAACCCCCTAGCACTACCAATTTTGACAGTTAGGGCAGAAGTTGTATTAGATTCATATTACTTTAAAAGAAACTTTTAAACTTAGATTATTCAAAGCATTTTCTGAGTGAAGAGAAGGAAGTTGCAGGGAGACGGAGATTTTTCTGACTGATCGATGAAGCCCACTTGCCATGCAGCAACACCAAAAACAAGGTATTCTGGTATCAACCACAGAGACAGTTTTGACATTATAATTCCCCAAGTGACTATACGCACACTGTCCAAGCCCATTGAACAAGCAAGCACAATTGTCAGCAAAAGCAAGAAAACCAATTGAAATTAATTGAAATTAAGACAATTGCACTCTGTGCTGTAGTTGCTGTAAAAATTCTATACTAAGTTTCATACATAGACACACACACAACCACCCCCCCCACACCCCGAAAAGTTCTATGATCAGATTCTTTTAATCTGGTGAATCTAATTCTTCTTAATTATACTAACTCTTCAAATATGGAGTTAAAGTAGTATTAAAATCACCTTAAATTCATAAACACCAGATAATTCCATTTAGGTAACATCCAGCCATTACATAGCACAGAAGAAGAAAAAGTATGTATATAACACACCCAACTATGAGTCTTGTATATAACGTTAGAGTAAAAGAGAAACATTTTAATGATATAAGAAGAAATCCTTATCAAAATATCTGTATATCAAAAGGAAAATAAGGTAGAAGTCACAGGTTTTTAATGATTCCTATTTAAATTATCTGTGCTCATGCATTCCAACAGACCACAGAGACTTAAAACTCATTTTCAAACAGAGAACGATTATTAATGAAAATGTTCAGTGTTCTCTCATTCCACAGTGGAACAGAGAGATTTCTCACCGAGCCTGCTATGCTGGTCTCTAGGTGCCTGGTAAGACCAGAGTCTAAGGTTTTACATTTTACAAGGCTTTAAGGACCAGAAGTATCAATGCATAAAAAAAACCACAAGATAGAAGGTTGTAAAACCTACAGAGAATTTAACATGTAATTAACACTCTACAGCAGGAACGATTTAAAGCTAAATGCTTTTGTCAGCCACAGTAACAACGAACTTCTCACCAGAATGGTAAGTTGCTAAGGCTTCAAGTTGAGAATGACAAGTGTTCCCCAAACCAACTAGCCATCTGTCCTGGTTTGAGGTAAAACAGGACCAATTTTGTTCAGTAACTCTGCTTTCTAACTAGGCCTCTTCTAACTGCTGAAATTAACAGCATATTGTGCAGAAAACTGCTCTTTCTCAGAGTGATAAGACCCATGTTTAGAGCTGATGCCGAGGCACGGTGTGCAGAGAGGCCCTTGCTCAGACTTACTGCGATAACGACCAAGGCCAGACACCTTGTTATTTGCCCTGTGGGAGGGCTGGAAGCACAGAGGCGTAGAGGGGTCCCATCTGTGGGGAGGAGCAGACAGGACAGGTGACCCAAAACTGACCAAACAGTGTATTCCATCCCATCTGCATCATGCTCAGTATAAAAGCTGAGGGATCAAAGGCTCAGCATTCCGTTGTTCCGTGGTTCCATTGTTTCAGTTGTTCCAGTTTTATCCATGTCCCGTTTTACGGCTTCACCTTCTTCTCCGACTTGCTCGGGCTTTTGCTCTTGCTGGGGCTCTGGCTTTCCTTCTTCAATGGCCGGCGTCCGAGGAGGACTCCGTCGGTTCGTCTGCCTTTGATCCTGACCCATGTATTCCTGGATCCAGTTCCCTTCCGTCGCTGAGTCTGGTCTGGGACTTCCCTGCCTGCTGGTGACGTGATTGTCATCCTGGGAGCTCGATACGGTTTTGTATATATTTCATTATTTTCTTTTGTTATTTTATTCTTTATATTTCATTAAAGTAGTTTCGTTCTTACTAAACTAGTCTCTCTTCTTCTCTCTCTCCTGCTCGGCAGGAGAGAGGGAACATCTGTCACTCGGCTTGCTTGGGCCAATCCGGCCCAAACCCACGACACCATCAAGAATCACGTAGGTGGGAAGAACCCTCCAGAGGTGGGCAGAGCCAGAGGGCAAGGGAAGGGTATATACCCCAAAACTTTCTCCCTGTAAAGACAATGTTTTTTTTAACCTGGTTCACACTCAACATATTAGGTTAGTGGATTATGGGATTACTCATGGACAGTGAAACAGGTAGAGTCAATGGCATCACGTCCATGGTATCTCCAATGTGATGCTCTGCAGCCAAACCTTGCTCACCTTCGAGATCAGATCTGTCAACTCCAGCAGAACACGTTTAACCAAAAGCCAAGGTAAATATCTCAGAGGACTTCCAAATCAAATGGGGTGGGGAGGGGCATTTTATTTAAGCATGCTTTATTGGGTTTTTACAGCTTGAATGCACCCATTTACACTTTCAAGGGGAGGCAGTGAGAAGAAAACTAGAGATCAGCTGAATGAAAGCAAAAATCAGGTTGACAAACTCCCTGCAACTTGCCGGCAAACACACAGGTTGGTTTAACCGTGGGATTAAACACAGTATTACTTCAAAAACAAACAGACAGCTTTCCTTTGAACAATGTGACTTGTAGTTCTGAACAATCTAGGTTAGAAAAAACCCCAAACCCGTAAGGAGCCAAAGTACAAAGAGTAGATAGTTTGGTTTTAGAAGACAGTCATTATCAACTCCTGATAACCCGGATGGGGTTTTCCAAAATCTCACTCCCCCTTCCCCATTTAGTCTATTCTTTCTATTTACTCTAGTGCAAAGCAGCAGAAAATTTCCTCACAGGGAGCAAGAAATGATATTTTTCTAAAGACAAGCTGGTAAACAATTGTGAACAATGACACAATAGAAAAGCTCATTAGTAGAATATGGTTCCCCCCCACCCCGAGTAGGATTTTTCTTCCTTTTTGCACAAAGTTGAGCAAGTGCCAATACGCACACAATAGCTAGGCAGGGCCTTCTTGCCCTCTTGAACCAAGTGGTGATCCTCAAATGACTGGGTGTTATGTATTTGCATACACATTATTCTGGCAATTCAGGCAATAAAAGTCCTAAGGCACCAATTAAGCCATCCCTAAACCCTTACTTGACAGCTTCAAAAGGTCTGAAGTGATTCACAGACCTAGAGCTGGGGGGTTTTTTATGTAAAATATAATATCAATTATGGAGGAGATAGCATAACTTTCATATCCTACATCAGCACCTTATCTAGAAATATATTAGAATCTTCTGCATTTTTTTTTCTTTTTCCCAGAAAAGGAGTTTTATTCTCCCCACTACTGCTTGGATCCTGACAAATCCCAACACCATTTAACAAGATGGAAGCGAGCCATGAACAGGAACAAGCTTTGCAACAATTTCTCTTACCTCTTCCAATTCAGGTCCCGCATCCTCCACGAAGGCAGAATAATTTTCTTTCAAAAAACCAAAAACCAAACCCCCTAAAACTCCCAAAACCAAACCATCAAAAAAGCCACCTATGTTCTGTTCTGACCCAAGAACAAAGAGGAAAAAAAATTAATTCCAGGGATTCCTTCTTGCTGACAACTTCCATGGGCTGCTTTCCAGGCTAGAGGAATCATGTCCCAGTTTGGGGGATCTGCAGGGAGAACTCATTAATATAATGTTCTTCCATGAGACATCTCTAAAAAATTTGATTTACTGCCAATATGAGCTGACAAACTATGCATGACAACTGCCCTCTCTCAGACTCAATGAAAGCTTTTGCACTCTGCACAGTTCTTAATCAATTACAGTAATGAATTTTCTACCGTCAATTATTCAAGACTGAGCTCTAGTGCTGCTCGGTGGACATCATCTTCCCAGGTTCTGCAAAAGGCATGTTTCCTGCTTACTGTGAGTTCACTGGCATTCAGGAAAGAAAATAAAATGCACAGTTACAAGAATACTTCCATATCATCTCTATTGCTAAATCTGGCAAAGCAAAATATTATGGATATTATCTCTCTCCATCAGGAGATATAACAGGCAAAGCAAGTGAATAGGCATTAATCCAGAGGGTTTTTTTCAGTGCTACATACATAAAACATAAAGTGGATTCAGCAATAGAAGAAAGGCATCAGATATTTAATATTGGAGGCAAGCATTTTTAAAGTATTTACCCTTTACACAGCAAATAATACCGCCATCTTCATCTCTGGACTTTAAACAATGGCAGACCTTTGGATCCTCGAGCTTAAACCATCTCACCATTCCATAGGCACCACAAAGCCTTACTTTGAAAATCTGTTTTACGCAACTGAAGTGGCAAAAAAGTTTGAGAACAGCAAAGCCCCTCTGAGAGGTGTCAGACGCAGGGGCAGCGCTGCGTGGCCGGAGGGTACACGCTGCCCCTTCCACATGGCCCTCAGGAGGGGCTAATCCGTCCAGCGCCTGCCTCTCCAAGGTGCTTCTGCCAGATGATAAAAAAAACCAAGAGGAGAGAGTGACCAGATTCTCCTGATCTTCACCATTTCTATAAAATCATTCTTATGCCTTACGAAAAAAGTAAAGCACTTTTAAGAAACGCATCAATGGAGAACAACCTGCAGCACAGAATAATTGTTTAGCCTGGAGAAGAGAAGGTTGAGGGGAGACCTTCTCACTCTCTACAACTCCCTGAAAGGAGGTTATAGCCAGGTGGGGTCAGTCTCTTCTCCCAAGGAACAAGCGACAGGACAAGAGGAAATGGCCTCAAGTTGTGCCAGGGGAGGTTTAGGTTGGATATGAGGAAAAACTTCTTTACGGAAAGGGTTCTCAAGCGTTGGAACAGGCTGCCCAGGGAGGTGGTGGAATCGCCGTCCCTGGAGGTATTTAAAAGCCGGGCAGACGTGGTGCTGAGGGACATGGGTTAGGGGTGGTTTTGGCACAGGTTTATGGTTGGACTCGATGATCTTGAAGGTCTCTTCCAACCCAAGTGATTCTGTGATTCTATGATAACTGGGAATCACTTGCAGCGAGGCCAGAAACTTGCCTACACAGGAGTTCATCATTAGTCACTGCTGATTAAGACCAGGTGGGGACACACTGCATTACTCCCAGATAATTTACCTGTATCCAGAAAAAGGACCACATTAAATGAGATTATCACAAGATTACCTGGGTAGTGCTGCGGTGCTCTGGCCCGACAGCCTGCCTATTTCAGCATTAATCTTCTAATGGAGATGGGGCCTCACAAACAGCACATCAGCAATGAGTACATCGGACCAGTGTGGGTCACCCAGGTCTAACATCATGCAGGACACACCGCATGTGCTCTGATAAAACACCCCGGACCTTATTTAGTTAAAAAGTGACATATGCAGCAGCGGTTTAAAAGTCACAGGCCAGCCTTGCACGATATTCTGGCCTCTAAATTGGAGAGACATGGATTGGATGGATGAACCACTCGGTGGATGAGGAATTGGCTGGGTGTCTGCACTCAAAGAGTTGTGGTCAATGGGTCGATGTCCAAGTGGTGACCAGCAACAAGTGGTGTTCCTCAGAGGTCGGTACTGGGACTGGTGCTGTTTAACAATCTTTGTCAGGGACACGGATGTGGGGACTGAGCGCACCCTCAGCAAGTCTGCTGATGGCACCGAGCTGTGTGGAGCAGTTGACACGCTGGAGGGCAGGGATGGCATCCAGAGGGACCGGGACAGGCTGGAGAGGTGGGTCTGTGCCAACTCATGGAGTTCAGCCAGGCCAAGTGCAAGGTCCTGCAGCTGGGTCGGGGCAATCCCAAGCACAAATCCCGGCTGGGTGGAGAATGGCTGGAGAGCAGCCCCCAGGAGAGGGACTGGGGGTGTTGGGGGGGAGAAGCTCCCCAGGAGCCGGCACCGTGCGCTGGCAGCCCAGAACCCCCCCGGCCCCTGGGCTGCATCCCCACAGCGGGGGCAGCAGGGCCGGGGGGGGATTCTGCCCCTTTGCTCCGCTCGGGGGAGACCCCACCGGGAATCCTGGGTCCAGCTCCGGGGGTCCCGACAGCAGGAGGACACGGAGCTGTTGGAGCGGGGCCGGAGGAGGCCCCGGAGATGCCGGGAGGGCTGGAGCCCCTCTGCTGGGAGGACAGGCTGGGAGAGCTGGGGGGGTTCAGCCGGGAGAAGAGAAGGCTCCGGGGAGACCTTCCAGCCCCTGCCAGTGTCTGAAAGGGGCTCCAGGAAAGCTGGGCAGGGACTCGGGATCAGGGAGTGGAGCCACAGGATGAGAGGTGACAGTTTTACACTGGCAGAGAGGAGATTCAGATGAGCTATTGGGCAGAAATTCCTGGCTGTGAGGGTGGGGAGCCCCTGGCCGGGGTTGCCCAGAGCAGCTGTGGCTGCCCCATCCCTGGAGGTTCAAGGCCAGGTTGGACGGGGCTGGGAGCAGCCTGGTGTGGTGGGAGGTGTCCCCGCCCAGGGCTGGGGGTGGGACTTAGATGAGCTTTAAGGTCCCTTCCAATCTAAACCATTCTACGATGATTCTATGATATATACATCCTTATGGAATAAGCAGACTAGAAAACAGTGACCAAAAAAAATTAGTATTTTTAACTGCTCTTTGTTTGGCTGCCTTACTTTTTCTGTAGGACTTTCTACCTTGTATCTCACTCAAATCTTCAAAAGAGAATTACATTTGGTCTTTTAACATCTTACTCAAGAGCTCATGAGTTTCCAATAAATGAATTTACCCCCTCCATGATGTACCCTCAGCTGATCCGTGTTATAACCCCCAGCTGCAGATCAAACCCTAACTAAAATATTTGTGGACCCAAAATACTTCTATGGTCTATTCCCTGCAACAGAGATTTTGCCTTTTTTGTGTCTTTCAACTGCCAAGGCTGTTTACATTTTGACATTCTACCTCCCTAAAATGGCTTAGGCCAGCTGGGGCACCCACTACCTTTCACGACTGCTATTGTCATAAAATAAGTTCAAAACCAACCAACCAGCAACAAAAAAAAGAAAAACCTAAATTACTGTGCTTTGGGGGTTTTTCTAATGTATTTTCCTCTGTGCACACCATCCTGAAAAAGAAAGGAGAGAGTGCTTTGCACAGCATATAAATGACATCCCCAAAGGAGCATAGTGGGGGGAGAGGGATAACAAGTTTGGGAAACGCGAGAGCTGGTAAGCACACACCCCCACACGCTCCACAGGAACCAAAATGCTCATTAAACTGAAATTTTGCCTTCCAAAAGCATCCCAGAACGTCCCCAGAGAACACACTTTGGAGAAAGACCTTCGTGGCGTCGTAACGATGACAGAGTCTAAACTAAGAGGAGGTGAAGTGACAAAGGGACCCGGCAGTAAGAGAGCTGGCCTTCGTGCGAGCAAGAATCACAGCCCACGGGAGGACAGCTACAAGCTGGAGATGTTGAGGAAGAGCTTCAAATTAACCTCCCAGAATTATGTGATTTTGGTCACGTTTTCTAGAATTTCCTGCTTTCAGATTACTTCATTTTCTTTCCTGAAATCCAGTCAGTTTTTAAACTTCTAAAGATCTGCTGCACCATTAATCTCATTGACATTGAAGTAAGCAATACCCCTGATTCTTGTCACTTCTTAAAACTATGTCTAGTCAGATCCATACAGTGATGACCATTGGGCTTTTATTTTTTTTAAAAAAGCCTTTCTTTTGTTACTTTGGCTGTCAATTCACAGCCTAACTTTCAAACAAATCTTTTCAGCTGCAAGAAGCCGTTAAATGAGAGCATATCTTGTCTGTGGCCAAACTTATTTCAAGTCATTGGGTCTTTTTTAAAAGTCCTTCTTAATCATCGCATCATCATGACTAAGCTCCAACATAATTTACTGCAGGCCAATACATATATTTCTCTTATTTAATTAAAGCAATGATATAAACCACCTAAGTGCAGAGCCACACCTACATGTGAGTAATGACCATACACACACTGGTTAAAGTCCCAGTCCCACTGGAAACCATGGCAAAATTCCCATCAACTTCAACAGAACAAGGCACTCGGTCACAGTATTTAACACCTTCCCAGGTCATGAGAAACAAGGCTTTTCCAAACACATCTCAGGAAACCATTTATGCATCATATGGTTCTTTGGCAGTAGTTTCTTTTTTCCCCTAGTCAAACAGATAAGAAGGAACCACATAACAGGCTGGAAATACTAGTCCATCACAGAACAAAACAAAACCAAAGTTGGATTTTATGATTGACTTCCCGGTGATCTGTACCCTATCTGCATTCAACAGGGGAAAAAAAATAAAATTAAAAGTATCACTATACATAGAGAAATATCTATTCTGCCCCTACAGAAACTAAGTAGCTATAGTGTGTGATAATCATTTAGATGTGCACAAACGACTTTGCACGTGTCAATGTTAACTAAGCATAAAGAAAAGCCAAGTATTTGCAAAATACCAGAACGATATCTGACAACTGCACTGTAAGCTGGAAGTGCAAACAAGCAGAAGGATGGGCTGCTACTTAGGACCCTGGCTGTAGCTCAGGAGACAGGTTATTATTTCTAACATACACCTTCAGAACAAGACAGCAGAGAAAAGTCAGCCACAAAAATCTTCACAGCAGCATTTAGTTCACTCCTCTCGCCTCAAAGTGCCTCTAGTTAAAGCCATTGCCCAACAGGAATCTTGAGCAAGTCTTTGCCCGTATCCCTCGCTCCAAAATGAGGATAATGTATTCTCCAGGGTAAAATTCAGTATGCTTAAACTCATGCAGAATTCCCGGCATTCTCAAGGGTAAAATTCAGTAAAAAGACTCTGAGGATCTGAGATGAATGTTACGTTAATGCTTAATAAATAAATAATAATAATAAATAAATAACGTGACCACAACTTGGGAGCTCATGCTCATTCTTCCTTCTGTTAAGGGCAGACTTTCAGATTTTATATTCCATTGCAGACTGGTCACAAATCAAAACCGAACAGTTTGGGATCAACAGTTTCCATCCTTCACTGAGTGTGGGTGCACTGTGGGGACTCTATTCTTAAATTTCTTGGAATCCTGGACAAAAGCAGCCATGGGAGAGCCCAAGCTCAGTAAGGAAGTGCCGTTTGTAACAAGTTTGTGGGATGTAGGCACGTGCACGAGTAGGAGGAATATACAATGGAACCTGCGAGGAAACATAATGACAGTTTGCAAGACCTAAAACATACATACTTTCTTCAAATGACATGAGCCATATTTTGTAGAAATTCAGTGAAAATAACTGCAAGTGAACGTGTCATTCATTTATTTTTCACCTTATTTAATATTCTGTTTATCCCACCTCTACTCACAGATGTATATTCCACTTACTACCATTCATTTCGCCACAGCATTCCCATTCCAGAACAGCACCATATCGCCCTGGTTACACTGACACAGATCAAAGGGCAGAGACTAAAAAAACCCTAACAATAAATGCTAAGACTGGCACAAATTAACACAAATGAACTCTGCAATGTGACCTTTAAATCCCTATACACCAACATTACCTTTCTTCTTGCATAAATCTATTCAAACATCAAACATCGGCAGTTCTCTCTGCCTTCAGCAGCCGCTTCTTAATACAGTACTCAGAATCACCTTGGAAATGACCTTACCAAATCACCATGAAATTTAAAGTCTAAAATAACTAGTCGAGACTGCTAAATATATTCATTTATGTTCTCCAACCCTCTCCCCCACACTTACAGCTGCTTTTCTGCATCTCCTCGATTTCTTGAAGGCAACAGCAGAACAGACGACAGTAAAGGCTCACACAAACCACCAGACTCATGCTTTCTGCAGAGAGATAACGGAGACTAATTAGTTACCTGGTGCCTGCTTTATTCCTATGGGAGGCTAAATTGCCCTGACCTTTAAACCCTTTCCCGAGCTATTTGCCCCAGCTGAGACCCCAGCAGAGTTCCTCCACCAAGGTTGCACTCATCTGTACAGCTGCAATCCCTAAATCCCCACGGAGCACCAAAATCCCTACCTTAGCCGAAACCGAAGGATGCAGGAAGACCAGAAAGACCCTCAAGCACTCCACCGACTGCTCCTCCTCCAGATTATCCTGCCCAGATACGTGCGCTAGAGCACAGAAAAAACTTATTTGGATGAAGGGGGTGAGAAATCCCCTCTGCTGCTTTAAGAGGGGGCTGCTGGCCTCGTTTCCTTAATTTGAAACACCTACAAGCAGCAAGCCTTTACAATCAGGCACTTCTTGCAGGGCTGCTTCTAGAATCAAGCAATGTTAAACCATACGTTTTCTACAGAAATGGCTTTGTGCTCCAAAATAGATTTTTTTAATTTTTTTTTTCATTCAACTTCTCTTGATATTATTTGCTACCAAAATCTGAAATTGGCATTTTGTCCTCTTTAAGTGAATTGACTGTGTGCTGCTCGTTTCCTTAATTAGGAATTTCAAACTGTACCTGAACATCAATTTTTTTGGTAAGTCAAGAGGCCGGTGCCGAAGCACATCTCTTGCTTTGAAACTTTTCTCGTGAAATGTAAAAATTCATTTCCACTTCCGTAGTACAAAACTATACTTAAAACTACTTTACTGATGATCACAGCAATTTCGTTTTCAGAAAAGCAAATGAAATCTGGCTTTCCTCACGCCTTTTTAAACGCCACGGGGCACCGCGTGGCACCACCATCAGGATGAACAGCCCTCCAAGATTCAGGAATCCAAAGATTGCTGAAGCCACCGCTGCGAAAAGTCAAAGCAGGTGATATTATAAAACGTACCGAAGTCACGACAGAATTTCATTTAAATGAAGATTTTGCCAGTGTTTGTGTTGCTGCTGCAGGCATTTAACAAGCAGTCTCCCCAGGATACGCAGATATATATATACAGATATAGATACAGAGATATATATATTATCCATCATGGAACCTGTGATCCTATGGAGCTACGTATGCAATGTAAAGCTCTGTTTACATTGCTAGACCTTGTAAAGTAAAGCCAGGAGAGAAGGGTGATGCTCATCTAGAAAAGGGAATTAAACCCACAACTGCTGATTTGCAGGACACTTATTCAGCCCAGCACATCCCTGAGAAACCGAGGGGAAGGCGGATCTCTCCGCTGGCTCCAGTAGGGGTGAACCTTTTCTCAGGGTTTTCATTTTCCGCGGTGGCAGCGCTCTCTCCCGTCGTTCAAAGGGTTCGGATTTGTGCTCTCCCAGCAAACGGGAATCTCACCAAAATTCCAGCACGTCTCCGGAGAGAGAGCGAGCCGCAGAATCTGCCCTCAGTGCAATTTCGGCTCACCAAGCTCCCCAGTGCCACCACCCGCCACCTTCCTTCAACAAACTGAATAAATTACATTTTCCTTAACTGAAATCGATAAAGCACAGAAGAATCTTCCTCATAACGGGTCCTGCCGTCTTACGAAGCCAAAGTATTTTTATCTTTTTTTTACCACAAACATTTTCCACCAGCAAACATTTTCATATTTTTTAATTAAAAGTGCCATTTCTGGAGGAGATTTAAAACAGTAACACAGCAGTAAGAAAGCATCATACAAACCAACATCGAACAGACAAGAAGCTTGTAAAAATAAATCTTCTCTAGGCCGTCCAGTGCAATGTAAAATAATTCATTATTACACACATATATTATAAAATGACATTTATCTTTCCTCAGCTGCACAAATTGATTTACTTGCCATTACCCAGGAATTCTTTGCCTGTTCTAAGGGCAATAGGAAGGGATCATTTTGCCCTGAATGCACGTGAGTTTGGCGTCCACCGATTTTACCCAGTGCCTGCCATCCCTGGAGATAAACTCCTGCCCCGTTACTGAGCGGGGGGATACAGGAGTTAACACGTTACTGGTGGAAGCTGGATGTGCACAGAAGTATCAGCAAACACATTTCTGCATGTAAAGTTCTGGAGGTTTGGGTTTTTTTTTTTACAGAAACGTCATTTCCAAAGCTGTGTGGCTACCTTAGGCGTTAACAAACCATGCGTATTTAAGTTACAACATCTGTGAACCAAAATTGGGATGCGTGAAATACATATATTATGGAGCGGCTGAGGATTATTTTTCTCAAGTCAAAGGACACTCCTCAATGAGTATGTCAGACAGAGAGCCAATGAGAAAACACAGCTGGTACCTGAATCTATTTAATAAAATATAAATTAACGTTAAGATTGCCTCCGCAGTCAATCACTAGTCATGCCAAAAATACGCGCTGTGGCGAATTTTACCACTATTTTCTCTCATGATCAGCACATCCTGCTTTTCCTACACAGTCAGCACTTAACGTTGGCCTAAAATAAAATGTAAGCAGAAGCATACAGGTTTTTACACACATAAAAAGCAGCAAAGGGTAAAAATTATATTCACTCTTAAATTCTCTATTTCTTCAGTGAAGTGCCTATTTGTGCAGCATTAACATTGCAGTAACAGCTTTTGCATATTAATTTTTCGAGAAATTCCTAAACTTTGCAATAACAAAGGTATTGATGTATCAAGATGACTAGAACTCATCCTTAATATCCTCTACTATCGGAATTCTATTACACCAAAAAATAAACCTTTGGCAACACCAAATCCTTTCAGATACCCAGGCTGCTGTCTTTATTGTTAATTTGAAAAACGTGACAAATAAAATCGAGCATATTATTTTGGCACTCCGGTGGAATTCTTCAATTATTTTTTTTATTCCAAACAATTCTTTACCAAATGCATCAAGTAGTTAAAATTATGAGCAGACTCCTTAACTTTTCAGTGTGACAAACGGGAACAAAACCCCCTCAGTTCAACCAAGAAAACCCGAGACATGGAGACCTCCCCTCCCAAAAAGTCTTTTGGCAGCTGGAGAAAACCTGCAGCCCATTTCCCCTGCGCCTGAGCCCTCCCGCCGGGCAGCTCTCCCGGGGTATCCGTGGCATTCCCAAATGCTCTGGAATGGCATCTGCAGTGTAAACAGATGTCAGCACTTAGATTATTGCAAATTATTTACCGTAAACCCATGTAAGACTATAGGACACTTTAAGGCCTCGTTAAGATTGCAATCATTATTCCCAGAAACTGAATTTTGGGAGCACCTAGCACTTAGAGGCAAAACCAGGAAAAGTGCCATGATTAGAAGCGTGGCAGACACTTTGCTTTCACTTTGCTAAGGAATTCCCCGCTGAGCAGAGAGGAAAACCTGGAATGGTTTTCCCACAAGAAAAAAGTTCAAGTACCCTGTAGATGATGTAGCAAAAAGGTGATGTTTAATGAATTAAAACATGGAATGTGCTTGTTACTGCGTCAGACACCGAGATTAATACCATAGGGATGTTACCTAGGGATGATTTTTTGAACAAAGGAAAAATTTCCTCAAAAGATCCTCAGCATCTCGGCCCATTGGATGGCACAGCAACAGTCAGCAGAACCCAGAGCCTGCAGAACCTTGACTTAAGACAGCCAGAACTATTTTGCATTAGCAAGGAAAAAGTGTTTCCATCCAATTTTTGTAACTACGCAATTGCCTGTCAAAAAAATCACAGACTGATTTTTAGACACATTCATATATTCGACAATATTCTGCAGGCAATTTTAGAACGTAAACAAAACCAAAAACATTTCAAAATCTGTTTTTCACCTGCCAGTCTAAATACATTTAGTGGTTTTAAATACCAAATAATTAGGCCAGTATTTATGTAAATAAACCCCAATTTGCAGTTACTTCAATTTTTCAGAGAACAGTTTTGAATCCCTTTTTAAGAGTAAGTCTTAATGACCGGTCCTTCCTGAAAAATATTTCAGCAGTTAATCATCATTTTAACCATCTCGTTTGAGATACGAAAAAGCCGCTAGAGAAAGATCAGAACAATCTATCTTCTTTGTGATCATACCAGTGTGTTCCTACATGAATAAAATAGTTTAGAAAGAGAAAAAAGCGTAATGCAGCTCCTCAGCTTTGCTAGGTCGCATCCTTAGCTGTCCTGCAGGACCTTGGGCTGTCGAGGAAATTTATGAAAATGGTGGGGAGGTGGAAGAAACGCAACTGGGCAAACAGGAGCAGCTGAAATTTGTTAGGATTTCGGATGACATAAAAGCATACTGAAGTGTCCTATAGCATCAGTAGCTCCACGTCTCTACGAGCAGGACGTAATGCAAAGAACACATGCATTAACCAAGCAACCAGTGCGGACACCGTAAGTCTGACCTATCGCCCAGTTCTGTGCTAGAAGGGCTGAGAGTTCATGCAAGCAATTTATTTATGCCACTCTGCATCACAAGCTTCACAAAGGTTTTAATACGTCTAACTGTAATTTGTCAAATTTGCAACTGTTCATCTAATTGATGAACGGTCAGCTAAATCATAAGGAGTCAAACAGTCAAACTACGCGAAGAAATCACGTTAAACCCCCCATTATTGTAACGAAAAACAGAACCTTGGCCCAAACTTTTCAAACTGGGGTGGCAAAGCTACATAGCAATGACACCCAGAGGTCTGGGACATCCAACAGTGCTGACTTACGAGTTGAAGATCCATCAAGGACATTAACATTTCTGGGAGAAACTTCTCAAGTTGTGCCAGGGGAGGTTTAGATTGGATATTAGGAGAAATTTCTTCACTGAAAGAGTTGTCAAGCATTGGAACAGGCTGCCCTGGGCAGTGGTGGAGTCGCCATCCCTGGAGGTGTTTCCCAGCCGGGCAGACGTGGTGCTGAGGGACATGGGTCTGTGGTGGGTTGGGCAGTGTTGGGTTGATGGTTGGACTCCACGATCTTAAAGGTCTCTTCCAACCTAAACGATTCTATGATTCTACAAATCAAGAGGGAACACAGTAGACTTTTCTC
Organism: Chionis minor; assembly: GCA_013398295.1. NCBI lineage: Eukaryota > Metazoa > Chordata > Aves > Charadriiformes > Chionidae > Chionis > Chionis minor. The sequence goes on along the minus strand of VZSF01006625.1, from coordinate 563,351 downwards.
CTTATTCGTAATGTAGCTGCTTGACCACAGCTGCAATTTGAAAGTCACAGTATTACCACCATTTTGAACACTATCACAAAGATTCAGGTGAGGTGAGACTCTACTGCAAGAAAATAATCCCTTGCGGGGGTGGGGGGAGAAGAATTCTGATTTAGGTGCTCAAACAGTTCATCATTTTTAGACAGAAATTCTACATAATTTCACACCGTTTTAAAATCTGAGTGTGAGACCACATCTTACAGAAAAGAAAGATCTAAGCATTATTTTGTATTATTTCCAGTAGAAATGACAGCTCTGATCAAAACAGAAAAAAAAAATCTCATATATGTTCTCTATGAAAACCATAAGTAAAGACCAGTTTAAATACACCTGTTGATCAAGACAAGAAAATTTGTGTTATTTATGCACAATGAAAACCAGTTTATAAACAGACTCCATTGAGACACCTGTTGCCACACCGTCCATCGAAAGTTCCTTTTTACCTCCTCTGGGAAAGTGATTGTCTACGGACACTTTTCTCTGTTCAAAAACCATGCCTAGCATACGTGCATTTTCATCACAAAACAGTGAATTATAGCGACGTGAGTTCATCCCACTGGCCCATCAACCAGCGGGTTGTTGTGGTTGGTTTTTTTTTCCAAAATACTGCAGGCCATATGAAGTATCTTCACTAAAACATCCAAGGGCTTCATGACGTACACTTGTCTTTCCACTGTCCCCTTACGTTTTATGTAATTAAGAAATATCAGCGATTTCTCCTTGCACATACTGAAACAATCTCCTTACGCTTCCTTACGGCTCCCGGAAAGACTCAAGCCGGTGGAACGGGAGGATGCTGCGTCACGACAACGCGATCATCAGGACTGCCACGAGCACGGCAACGCTGACGCTCCGCCTGCTGCCATCCGACGTTCTCCGGGCGTGCAATACAGCAAATACTGCATTTGTGTGATTGGTCGGTATTTCTACGTTGCAAATCATGCCTTCGCAGCAAGAAACACATTCCTGCGGAGAAAAAGGAGATCAGTGGACACAGGATAACTCAGCAGCGGCTTTTAGAGACGTACGTATTTTGCAATTGATTGCAAAGGTTACAGCTAAACATATAGAGCATACGTACTACAATTCCTCTTCCAATGCAGGCACCACAGCCTTCCTGGAGTAACTCATCCCCGAGTGCTGTCACTGGGCTTGGAAACCGTGCCGTGATGCGATACAGCCACGTTAGCTGTACTGACAAGTTCACTAACGTAACAGAAAATGGAGGAAGCCTCCCACCACTTCCCCCTTCTAACACGAGCGAAAAAAATGAGTTTGCCTGTTACAAGTTTCAGTTTTTTAAACTAAAAAATTCTGACTGTAAAAACTCCGTTCCCATTCATTTTTTTTCCCCTCAAGCTTTGGTGCTCCGCGTAGCTTTGCATGCGGAACTTCAGCCTTGCTTTTTTCCAGTTTTCTAGTGCCACAGAACTGCTGACACAGCTGATTTTCAGGAGGCAATCTGAAAATAATTTTCCTTACTTGACACTCCTTACTAGAAAAGCCAAGAGAATACCAATTTCTGTCTAATCCAATGACATGAGAACTCTTATAAGATAAAATGCAGCAGAAGGCAGGCTGCGTAGTCATTTCATGTCCTCAGTCCACCAAAACCTGTTGAAATCAATGGAAGTTGATTCAGATGCTCTCCAGATTCTTTTATATTTAACATGGATGTTGTCTGCTTCGTCTTTGGTGGCTGAAATCTTTCATGTTAAAAATAACATAGAATCAAAAAATCATAGAATGGTTAGAGTTGGAAGGGACCTTAAAGATCATCAAGTTCCAACCCCCCTGCCATGGGCAGGGACACCTCTGACTACAGCAGGTTGCTCAAAGCCCCATCCAGCCTGGCCTTAAACACTTCCAGGGATGGGGCATCCACAACTTCCCTGGGCAACCTGTTCCAGTGCCTCACCACCCTCACAGTAAAGAACTTCTTCCTAATATCTAATCTAAATCTCCCCTCTTCCAATTTAAAACCATTACCCCTTGTCCTATCACTAGACTTCCTGACAAAGAGTCCCTCTCCAGCTCTCCTGTAGGCTCCCTTCAGATGCTGAAAGGCTGCTCTCAGGTCTCCCCGGAGCCTTCTCTTCTCCAGGCTGAACAGCCCCAGCTCTCGCAGCCTGTCCTCATAGGAGAGGTGCTCCATCCCTCTAATCATCTTCGTGGCCCTTCGCTGGACCTGTTCCAACAGTTCCATGTCCTTTCTATGTTGAGGACTCCAGAGCTGGACACAGTACTCCAGGTGGGGTCTCACAAGCGCAGAGTAGAGGGGGAGAATCACCTCCCGTGCCCTGCTGGCCACGCTTCTTTTGATGCAACCCAGGATACGGTTGGCTTTCTGGGCTGCCAGCGCGCACTGCCGGCTCATGTTGAGCTTCTCATCCATGAGCACTCCCAAGTCCTTCTCCTCAGGGCTGCTCTCCAGCCATTCTCTGCCCAGCCTGTATTTATGCCTGGGATTGCCACGTCCCAGGTGTAGGACTCTGCACTTGGCTTGGTTGAACTTCATGCCATTTGCATTAGCCCACCTCTCAAGCCTGTCCAGGTCCCTCTGGATGGCATCCCTTCCCTCCAGTGTGTCAATATAACTAACCTTCTCAACTGTTAAGGAATCAGTGGATAATACTTTGCTGCAGTGAGTAATAGGTCGGTGGGATATGCTGGATGATTAAGAATAAACTTTTACATAGCATCGCAAGGATGAGAGAAGGCGGCAGTTGTAGTTTTTTGTCATGGAACAGAATCTCATGAATCATAGTGATTTGGGTTGGAAGGGAACTTAAAGACCATCTGGTTCCACCCCCCCTGCCCTGGGCAGGGACACCTCCCACCACACCAGGCTGCTCCCAGCCCCGTCCAACCTGGCCTTGAACCTCCAGGGATGGGGCAGCCACAGCTGCTCTGGGCAACCCCGGCCAGGGGCTCCCCACCCTCACAGCCAGGAATTTCTTCCCAATAGCTCATCTAAATCCCCCTCTGCCAGTGTAAAACTGTTCCCCCTTGTCCTGTGGCTCCACTCCCTGATCCCGAGTCCCTGCCCAGCTTTCCTGGAGCCCCTTTCAGACACTGGCAGGGGCTGGAAGGTCTCCCCGGAGCCTTCTCTTCTCCCGGCTGAACCCCCCCAGCTCTCCCAGCCTGTCCTCCCAGCAGAGGGGCTCCAACTCCTCCCTCTCGTTGTTTCTCCCTCAGCTCCTCCCTCAGCTGCGTCTTGCTCAACAGTGTGGCCTTCACGGACAAACACAGTCTTGCTTTGTGTGCTGTGCAGTGTTAGCCAAGCTGCGTGGCACAGAGACATGACTGGACTACCTAACGCCCAGCCCGGCTTGCCCAAGGGCTGACCGCGACACCGCTGTGGCACTGGTGCCGGCTGTGTCACCTCCCTGGGCTACTCAGAACCACCAAACCAAGGTCCTGCACCAGCAATGCCCCAGAAAGCTCAGGTGGTCCTTCAGAAGTTGTTGTGACATCCCGTCACGCACAGGAAAGCAGGGGCTGTCATGCATCTGTTGCAGAAATTTGATTTCTGTTGTTAAGTACCGCAGAGCACACGTTGGCAGCTCCTCTTCAGCTCAGCAGGAAAAACGAGTACTGAAACGCAAACCTCAGAACCAACCGGCCGCGCTCCTCCGAGGAGCAGTGCTTACTGTGTGGCCACTTTCCCTGTGGTGGTGGCAGCCTACAAAATGGCATTCTTCTCCGGTAGCGCATTTTTTGGTGACTGATGTACTCTTCCCACGGTCCGTGAAGAGATGAACTGTCAAGCAGTACTGCGTGCCTACAAAATAAATTTACAAATGTTTATTTGCATAAAGTACACGTTCTTTTACAGGATTTAAAGACTTCACACAATTTAGCAAAATATTCCCATAAAAATTACTTACTCTGGCTGTAGAAAGCCATTTTTTCAACTTGATCAAAATACCATTTAGCAAGAAATTAATTAGTGATGAAATCTTAACTGACCCTTCAAACCTCCAGAAAAAAACCCTTCTGCTATCATTTAAACTACTCATTAGAACTATAATCTATACATTTATCATCCATTCTCCACTCTTTTTCTGCAGCACTTTCTCGCTTTGTTTCTGACGTTTCCTCATTCCTCTAAGCTCATTTCTTCCCTGTTCCCACTGTTACTGTTTCACTGCCAAGAAAAATGAGGAAACATATTTCCATTCTTTCCTCTGTATCCATCACCCTCTCATACAGGTACGCTCCCTAGTCTTTCAGGTCTTGCTGCTCCACGAGTAAGCCTATCGGCTAGAGAGACCATCAGCTCTTGGAATGGTATCCAAAAGGAAGGGGATAAGGCTACAAAGGCAGTTCTTCAGTTCTTTTAAATTTTTTTTAAACACCTTTAAAATTTATTGCTAGGAAGCACATAGCTACATATATATACACACACNAATAATGTATATATAGGTGTATATAAAGATATAAATATATAAAAAATATATATATATTAAAAAAAATAATTTTTCCCTGTTGCTTCGCACTCTGAAATGGTCAAAATATTCAACTCAGCAGAAATCGTGTCACTCAGTATTACTAATAACTGAGGGCATCACTGTGTTGGCACATTAATGCTATTCAGTTAGACTGCTCCAAGACTGAGTCGGGGAGAAACAAATTAAACTATCACAAAGAACCTCCTCAGTACAGACGCACTTACTTTCAGGACACCATCTATCTTCAGCCCATCTGTTACAGTTGTAATTGTCCACTGCATTATCACAGGTAAAGCACTTAAAACTGTTTGGAAATGGAGTGGCTTTAAAAGTATGAAAATATAGTAAGTTTGCAAATATTAAGAAAAAAAATATTCAAAATAATACTGTAAGTGCTCATACACACATACACTTACAAAAACACATTACAGACATTTACGTTTTCAATGTAAATTTCATTACATACATATCATTTTCAATGATAGATCACTGTTCGGTAAATAAAACCTATAACACAAGTTTTGTAGAGAGCTTTTACATCTTTAACTGGTTTTGCTATGCCTGAACTTTAAAACACCTCCTCCTCTCTTCATTCTCTCACAATCCAAAATACCATTTAAGCAGTGGTGGGAAAAAACAGGAAAGAGGGAAGATCTTATACGTATGCACAGGATAGCACATCCGCATGGGTGTTTGTACAGATACACAAACACCATCTACATTCAAATGGCTTTGGATTCCTTTGATGGAAAAAACACGTCTTCAAAAACAGCTTCAGATCTCCAGCTCCAGCTCTGAAGAAGTCTGAACCCTTTGACAAAGGGATCAAGAGAACTGTTTTAAAATCTTATTTACGTTATATAAATATCTAAGTTATTTTAAGCTGTGCAGTTCCCTAGATACACAAATATTCCTATTATATCTAGCTGTCTTGACTCTCTCAATGATACACATCATGAAAATCTTCCTCCCTTAAATGAAGGGATAGAACACTTCTGATGCCAGATAAGAGGCAAAAAAATGATGCTATTAGTGACAACTGGCTTCACAGGTCTCACAAGGTTTTTAATTACCTTCAGTTTGAATTAATTGCATACAGCACACCTATTCTTTGCCTTACAAAAACCCCAACAAAATAGAAGACAAAACGCTCTGTTCTGTATTATTTATGAGAAATCCACTGCATAATCTGCTCGGCAGGAAGTCATTTCAGAGACAGAAAAATAAAATAAAAGCACTTAAAATGTGAAAACTGTTGCCCTCATGCACTCTTTAATTTAGCAACGCACGCAATTGTTTGTTTTCATCAAGTCCACTTATAAAATCTTAGAAATAAACTAAACTGCTGTGGGTTGAAAAGCAAAAGTTTTATTTTAAACTTTTTACCCTTCATGTTTGAAGAAGACAAACACTTAAAAACCAAAGGACTGAAAGAACATGGCAATTAACTAAAATTTTGAGCTACGATTGCACACACAAAAACCCGTGACTGTCTACTTACGGTCTAGTGGAGGTCTCACGTTGTAAAAGTTGATGTTCTCAGCTGAAACCCAGTTTCCTGAAAGGATGAGGAACGGAAGAAAGGCTCCGGCCAGCATGTGACAGAGTAACAACATGCTGAGTATTATCGTCCACCAAAAGCAAAACTCTTGGGCCTAGGAAATAAAGGGAATGCACTATTCAGAGGGAATCATAAAGAACGGAGCGTGAGGAACGATAAGTTTCCTATGAACTACTTTGGAAACCTGGAAAACTCAGTCCGTAGATCTATACTGTGAAGATGCAAGCAGGCACGCAATGATGAGCAACGCAAAGCTGAGCAGTTACTGCCTTCTGCTGGCCAAGATCCTGTACAAAGTCCTCAAAATTTCTGCAATTGTAAAAAAGTTAACATGATTTCTTTAATCTAGTTGTCTTTCTCAGCATCGTCAATCTTACAGGTTCCTTGTAAGCATTCCTAAAAACCAACATGAAAACAGAGCTCCTTTCTATCCTACTTGAAACAGACAGAATTACAATGCCCTTAAAGAAAGGAAAATGCAGACAAATGTCATTTTTATCACCGACAGCCCCAGATCATTTCCTTATCTGATCTAGATCGATGTACGTCTATTGACTGCAGATAAGCTACATCATCTGAATTTTAAGTGCACTTATCAGTGGCACAGCAGTAAAGATCATGAGTGCAAATTAGAATTATTTCTTTTTAAAGTGCATACAAAGGAAACGTTAAGGAAGAGGCCTGGTGATGTTACACAAATTTTGGAGAACTGCAAAGTACAACACTCAGAGAGATGAGATGCATGTTTTAGGTGTGCTTTTCACATTTATTTGGGGCCCCCAAACACTCTGGTCAGTTGGATATTTAGATGTACACACATACATACCTACACACAGGTACGTACGGCAAATTGCAGTGATACCGGAGATCAGTTCAGATATTAAAAAGTAGAATCAGATTAAATGGCACTTTGCCCATGCAAATTCCCAGCAGGATAAACAAGCTGGAGTGGAGGCTCCCGCCGAGCCGGAGTCGTTGCTCTGAGCTGCCAAGTGCATCCATTCAGAAATCTCTGCACACCCTGCACAGGCCGTGGACGCGGACACTGCGTCTGCGCGGGAAGATCTGAATGAATCCAAGCACTGAGCTGCAAATGCTACTCAAAACCACGGCAGAGAAGTCAAAGAATTCCCTTATTTTTCCTGTTGTGGTTTTTTGTTTGTTTGTTTGTTTGTTCTTTCCAACTGACACAGGCAGGAATTATTTGAAAGACGGTTTTGCCGACAAACAAATCAACAGAAAAGTTCAGCTTTGAGAGTTTAGCCATCCTACTTAAGATTTGCTTTTTAAATCATGGCTTTATGAACGTATTTCAGCAGATCCTGAGGAAGCCGCAGCATACCTCTACTTGCAGTGCACCTCCAAGACTGTTTTCTGTGGCTGGTCCAGATTTCTTCTGACTATAGGCCAGGATCTAAAGAAGGATTAAGAGGAAGAATCTGTGGAAAAAGAACAGCAACCGATCATCATAATTCTGCCCTGAAGGAACTAATTAGCTAAAACACTGTATGACTTTGTTTATACTGAAAATGAATATAGAAACTTAGAAGTATGGTGGTTTTATAACAAAATATCCAAAGAAGCACCTGAACTACACGGTATGGCTCTGCCTTATTGAGTGCTACCCTATGTGGATATGCAGATTCCCTCCTTCCTGTGATATCCCAGTGCCATAAAAGACAAATGAAAGACAAACAGTGACGCAATGAGACTACTCAGTCCTTCCGTGAGGGTGAGTTCACTTTTCTCGCAAGGCAAAAACATCATTCAGGCAATGACCTGGGCAGGACCAGACTATACCACATGAATGTATATCTCATGCTCTAGAGATATCCAAACTTTCAACACATGCTGTGACCAAAATAGAAGCACTAATTAAGGTAACCTAAAAGAGCAAAGAAGATCATCACCCTCCAGATTAGCGGTTATTAGCAAACTATGAAGTAAACACGTCCCCCACAGTCCATTCCTTACTTGAAACGGGAAGACAAAAATGTTGATCACATCCCTAACACCACTGCAAAACCCAAAATAAATCTAAAACATAGACCCAGTTCTCTCCAATTACGCACACGGTATTTGCACAGTGATGTTTTGCAGCATTAAAGACAGGCTGTTTATAACCCACTTGACTGGTCTCACTACCATGTACTCGAAGGCGCGTATTTCAAATGTACACTTGGTTTTAGTGGGGTTTTTTAATTTGCTGAGAGACAAACCTGTGCACCATGAGCAGATGCTTTTCTGCTGACGAGTCAACCCACCTCAGGTCCTGTCATTGAGCCTCCAATGGCTATTTGATGACCCTTTAATATTTTCCAAGAGGGATCAGCAGAATGTGGCATTACTCACGATAGGAGAGAGGAAAAAGAGAAGACAGTGCTGCTAGTACAATTCATGAATGATCCAGCACACTATCCAGCTTAATTTCTCCCTCCTCCAGCATGCTGGAGACAACATCTCTTCCTCAAGTTCCTTGTTTTACACAGCTCATTTTAAGTTAGTGCCTAAAACCTCCATCCTTTGCCATCCGTATCTAAGGTTCTTAAAATCGATTTTGCTCACAAAATAACTTTTTATCCCAGGGTCAAGAGGTGACAGAATTTCTATTCCAGCTGGCAAATTTCTTCTTTTCTTCGCAGGCAATAATTCCCCACATTACCCCATCCCACTCCTCTGCTTTAAGATATTCTGGGTCAGGTTTCAATGCTCTGACCAAGAGAAGGAAGCACCATAGAGCACCAAGCCCCTTCATTAATACCATAACCATTATTCTGAATGAGCTGAAGAGTTAAAATCAAAGTAATCGCAAAATGTCATAAGTACTGGAAGCAAAATACGTTAGCATAATTTCTATAAAATTATACATAAATATAAAATTACATATAAAATAGCCAATTTGAGAAAAAATTAACAGCTAAGGATACACCAAGGCTACCTCAAGAGTTCTTTCATTTCCCACATAGAGGAGAATTCTTACATGGAGATTTAAAAACAAAAATGCCCCCAAAACACAGAGTATGAAACGCAATTATGCGCAACTGAATTAGCCAGCTCCTCAGTCATGTCCCCTTTGATGAAGAAGACACATCCCGCATCCCTCCTCTCACTCTACTTGCAGGTTGTCCTTTCCTATCTTTTCCCATAGGCCTCCCATCATCCATGACTGGAGTCCAAACACGGAACGACGAGATGTTTGGTCTGACTCCCTACAGCTACTCAGTCTTCCATCCATCCCATTTATCCCACTACTCTGCAGCCAGTGATTGAAGCTACTTCAGCTGCAAGGTGGAATTCCAGTGTGCCGAGCCACGTTCCCCTGCCTCCCCCTGCTCAGCCTTCCCACTAAACCAGCCCGGCACCAAACTCAGCCCGTTGGGAAGCCACTCTTACCTGTGCCAGGATAAGCTGGTCCCCAAGCCCTGGGAAGGAGTGACACGGGAATCTTTGGGTACCACCTGGATCTCCGTACCCTTTGCTAGGACACCATAAAGTGTCTTTACATGCAGAACAAGTACTAGCTCAAAATCAGAACTGCTACATACTTCATTTTAATGAAATTATTTTTAGAAGTACAGCAACTGGTACCGATGTGTGGACTTGAAAAGACAGTACCTCCAGTACAAGCAGGTACCAATTTGCAGAGCTGATCACGTTCCTGATGCTAATTACCTTGCCCTTGTGACCCTGGGCCATCAGGGACCCAGTTTCCACTGGCTCCAGAGGGGCAGTGGCAGACCCTGGACACACACAAGAATATGAGAAGAATCTGTTCTGCGCCTCTAATGCCAACATGCTTCTTCACCCTTGCCAAACAGCTCTGTTTACACCCTCTGAATATCACAAACAAGTCACTTTTAAATTGGCAAGCCAATTTTAATCAAGTAGCAAATTTCAGTATGTTTCAGCCAGCTCAACAGCATTTAATTATTTTATTTTTTCTCTGTAGGACGATAGGGTATTGAATCATTTCAGTCCCTAACAGTTGCAAAATTTACCTCCTTAACATATATTTTCTACAATTTCTACTAGGTTGAGGAAAATTTGTCTTTATGGGGAGACTGGTCTGTGACTTGATCTGATGCACCTGGATAGCAAATAAAAGGCACAATTACACTTGTGCCAGCTTTCCCCAAATTCAAGCTTTCCCCTAGCTCCCCTCCCCCAGGAGTTCCTATTGCTCTCCCCAGAGCAGCTCATGCCAAATGGAAAATTTTGGAGAATATAAATACAAAAAAGCAAGCCTTCAGTTGGTGTAAAGCACAGCGAATTGACCTCACAATTTGCTGTAGTCAAAGGTGTCCTTGTTTGCTAACCAGGCCAATAAATAATGGATGTGGCTTGACATAGTCTTAGTTACACAGCTGCACCAGAAGTCCTTCTCAAATAAAATAGGAAAATATCAGCCAAAAAAATGGCTTTCCGATGTTATCCAAACTCTTTAAAATGCTTATTTTCTTCAGCCTCTTATCTCTCTTGTGCTATCATGTAATATTATCTAGTAGCATGAGTAAACATTTCATTATGCACAATTAAGGACTCTCATTAATGAAGGAAAAAACTGTCACAATGCAGAAGATGATTAACTTACATAAACCAGAGCAAACACGGAGACGTAGCTCTCCTGGGGTGAGGGAAGAAGACCCGAGAGGGAAGGGCCGTTAAGGTAGGCTCCGGAACTTGGAACTAAAGCACATTTCAAGACAACAATGAGGAATACAATGGCTGAAATAACTATTCTATTCCAGAAGGTTTTAAAGTTTATCTTGCAGTGTGTAACAGAAGCGTAGGAAGCACTGTGCTTGATTTCTGATTTTAATAAAATTCAAGTCTGTCTACATTGTTTTTCCTGGCAGAGCCTGTGGAGGATTAGCAGATTTAACATCAGATACAGAATGCAAATGAAACTTCCTCCTGTCATTTAGTATGCAATTTTCAGGTGCTATTAGATAATTGCAAATGCTTATGTTGAGCTTGTTAAACACCACTTCAGGACATAAGAGTCAGAAATACATAGGCAGAAAGGTATGTATGTTAAGGGCTGGAAAAGTTAAAACCAACACCTGACATCATCAGGTGTTCCCTGCAACAAATCACAAAGCCCAAAACTGACACTTCAACTTATCTAAAAGGACAAAAATAGCTCCTTGGCTTCCCCATTTCTTAGATAAATACTGCCATTCTCGTGTTTTCCTCTGGAGACCATTTAACTTGATCCGTAAAACACCATCTACCCTATTTCAAAACTCAGACAGTGCGTAAATGGACAGAATGAATAAGAGAAAACCTTCACCTTCCTTGGGAAATAGGTGGAACACATTTAAGATTAAAAGGGGGGGGAAAAGGAAATATTTTGAAGGACTAAACCACTCCCCCTCATAAAATACTACTGCAGATGTGCAAATTAGAACTATTTGTTACGCAGTTTTCTTACCTACTGAGTTGAAGTGTCTATTTTCTGATTATATCTTTTTCCTTACACCATGTTATCATTAGTACAGAATAACAGGAAAACAGATTTTTACATTACACTAACAGACATCTGCAACAAGTAACACTGGCAGAATAAAAGTTATCAACGTTATTTTTAAACGCAGCATGTCTTTATCTTCACCCACAGCACACTTAACCATGCCTGGAATTAAATTTGGTCTTAATTGCAAGAAATTACAGAGTTCTGTATCTCAGATCTTATAAAAGTAAACCACATACAGATCTGGTAACGACAACGTCATTTAGCTTGGGGTGTAATGCTGGCATGGGAAGCTGCGATGCGAACCCATGGTGAGCCGTGGAGGTGTCTGACTACACAACACATACAACTGCGGTGATTCTGCAAACATTCGTGTCTGATTCATGTGATAAATCTGAGAGGTACCACTGAAGCGGAGTATTTGCAAGGATAAAACGCGTATTCGTTTTTAAGGCCACACAAAGAAGATCCACGGAATGAAAACTGAACTGCATGATGTTACATCTCACTCCTCTGACAGCCACAACTGCTCAGCAAAAACTAGTCCTGAGTATAAACTTTTATTTCAAAATTCAGAATCCCTGATCATCTTTGGAAAGGAATTTATTCTATCTAAAAATCCATTAATGAGAGAGAAATCTCCTATTCCCTTCTGCAAGTATATAATTTCCTCAAAGAACTGCACTTTGTCAAAGTTATGGATGACCAAAAGTTTCACACTTTAGCTTGTAACAGCTTCTATGTATCACATACTCAAGCTTTAAATCTCTCTCTCCCACCTGTGCAAGACTGGAAATAGGAACTTAATGTTACTCTAGAGAAAAGAGATTATAGGAATAACCAGCATTTTTCCTTTCCTTGAGCTCATCAGAGCACTGCTGTAAAGATCAGTTTAATGACATTAATTTTACAGAATATTTTGGTAAATATCTCAGTGGATCAGACCATTATTAACTAGTTGGGCCCCACTACAAATGGTGGGATAGAAGTTAAGCGGACCTACCTCTTCGTACACAAACTGTAGGGACCCCAGTTTACGTTAGCCTGAGGCCCCAGTGAACACCCACAGAGCCAAAAGGAGAAGACAAAATCCCAATTTTCAGTATCCTTCTACAAGTTTAGCTCCAGACCACAGTCAATCTTTAAGAGACTTCTATCTTCCTGCTGAAGTTACTCATATTCACCAAGGTAATGCTGCTGCACGTTGCACAAGAATGAAGTTCTCCAAGACCTATTTTAGGAAATGGGATCGGTGGGACAACAGCATTGCTCCAATGAAATCAAGGGGTATCTACGTATTTCTATATACCGTCCACTAATTATTGTTAAATGGAAAATGCAGGTCATCAGCCAGTTTGATTCAGCCTCAGAAATACGCCTTGTTTTTAATGCCTGTTTTTCCAAGTGGAATCCTACGTCTAACACAAGCTATGCCCCATATACACACTTATGTACGCCATAAAGTTACATATACCATTCGAGTATATGTACATATACATATGCTTACCAAAACGTAAGACATTCTACACAACAGAAATGATAACTTACACGATTTCCACTTGTGAAATAAATATTACCCTCCCTTTCAAATTAAAATGTCGAATGAAGATTTGCACAGAAGAGATTTGCTAGGAGAAAAGTGTTGGGATGCAGTCCTACTTCAAACTTTCAATTCACCGAAATCTGTTTGAATGCAGAAGGGCCCGGCAGGATCAGGCAAATCAGAAGGTAGGACAGTTTCTGCATCACAAAGAACATTTTTTAGAAGGCTGGCATTCAGTTGTATTTTAAAACTAAGATTTAAGCTACACACCTGCCGAGTTCACAAACCTGAAAGTGTGTTCCTTTACCCGACACTGACGTCTGGAGGGAATTCACTGACATCAGCCTTTGCTTCTCTGCTCTTGGTTGCTATCTCACTACCTTAGTGTTTGGTTCGGTTCTTTTCCAGGTGTTTGGAAAGATTAACAGCCGCAGAAAAATCACTCTGCCTGCCCTTTCCTCCAGCCTTGGGTGCAACCTCGTCCCAAGTTACAAAGGTTTAGAATTGTGTATGTCACAAACTCACATTTTGCGCTGAAAGCTGATGAAGAAAAGGCAAACTAACTTAGTCCAGTTTTATTGTACTGAGTGTCAGGGTTTGAGCTCTCATGGCAAAATGTCCTTTAACTTCCTACAGCAGGACACTTCACTAAAACCAGAGACGCGACATTTTCAACAGTAACGCAACACTAGAGGGACTATTTTACCTTCACTTTCTCTGTAATAAGGCAACGGTCAGGAATACTCTTCCGCCACCACTTCATGCCAGGTTAAGACAGTAGCACAAAGCAATCTGCACTGCAATTGAAAAAAGCCACACATGGAGTCAACCGCTGGTTTATACTGGCAGGGTTTAATGTGTGAAATTTATAGTGCTGGTACGTGTCTGATCCTATCTTAGCCTCGTGTTTATATCAGCTTTTTGTTACTACACAATCCTTGAAATCACACACAATTATCACCTCCTTGCACGCACCCGGAATGACGATGAACTCTACTGGACAGATCCCAGCAGTTCCCAGTTTTCCTATACTATGTCCAGGGAATCACAACAAACGCCTGCTATCGAATGCATTAAGTTTAAAATAATTGGTTGTGAAGAACAAGCAGTCTGTCTTCATATTGAACTCACAGAATCACACACTCCTAGAACGGTTTGGGTTGGAAGGGACCTTAAAGATCATCTTGTTCCACCCCCCTGCCCTGGGCAGGGACACCTCCCACCACACCAGGCTGCTCCAAGCCCCGTCCAACCTGGCCTTGAACCTCCAGGGATGGGGCAGCCACAGCTGCTCTGGGCAACCCCGGCCAGGGGCTCCCCACCCTCACAGCCAGGAATTTCTGCCCAATATCTCATCTCAATCTCCCCTCTGCCAGTTTGAAGCCATCATCCCTTGTCCTGTGGCTTCACTCCCTGATCCCGAGTCCTTCCCCAGCTTTCCTGGAGCCCCTTTCAGACACTGGCAGGGGCTGGAAGGTCTCCCCGCAGCCTTCTCTTCTCCAGGGAGACCATCCCCAACTCTCCCAGCCTGTCTTTGTAGGAATCATTGAGAAGAAGCACTGGAACTCCTTCAACAGCTAGTAAGTCCCATTTCTAAGAAACACACCTATCTGAATGAAACTTATTGAAAATGTAACTTTTAAAGCAGACAGACATCTTTTGCAGGTTCTATTTTCATGGCCTAAGTGATGTTTATGTTTATTAAAAGGACAGATATGCATTGCAAATGTGCTGGAGGCATGGAAAGAGTGAAATTCTGATCATTGTCAAGTCAATACAGAATCTACCACAGGAGTAACTATCCAATTGAGATGGAAAGTGCCTCCCTTGAAATCGCATTGTCTACAGAGGTGCACAGCAGCTCGGTGTCATACATCACGCGTAACATTACCAACATTACTAACATAACCAGTTTTGAGCGGCAAATTAATCACAGTGTCACTGATTACACTTCTGAAAAATGTCCTGTGCACCAAATCCTGCCTCTTCCACATTGCTCGCCCACATTTCTAATGCACCTACTTTCAGCCACTGAAAACTGATCAAGTATTTGAGTAATTCCCCTTACTCTGCCTTGCCCTACACGAGCTGACGCAACATCTCAAGCAAATAGTCTTGCAGTTGTAGTTCTCAGTCGAGGAACCCAAATTGTGCATTTCCCCCGGTTTTCCCTTTGAAGTCCCAGACTACTCCACTCTGAAGCAATGGATACTTCAACTATGGCTTCTGAAATTACAGATGAAGATTTTTCTACTTGAGATACAACCGCTAATGGAGAAGAGATGATGAAAATCCCATTTCCAAGCCAAGTTCTCCGTTCACAGCACTCTGGTTTCTACAACCCCTTCTAGCTGAACTCTTCACTCCTATTATTTATCACCAAAGGGTGAGCTGAGAAGCTGGTACTAATGAGAGTGTTTCTGACGATGTCTTTTAGGACAATCTTAATAATCCATGACAGAATATATCTACACACATAACTTCCAGCATTGCCTTCTTAAGGCAAGATTGACTTGGAATATATGTCCAGAGGTATGTTAACTCTGCAAAAGCGAGAGATGAAAGGAGGTAAGAAGAAAAAGGCTTTATTTTTCTAAGAGTACTAACAAAGTCTGTTTCAATTCCTTACACAGTTACAAACACAAAAAGGCTTAAGAGTCATTTGTTTATTTTGAAATGCTTTAAATGAACTAGGCTTAATAAATTGCTGACCCATCCAATCTGACCTAGTGTAAGGTGGCATTTACTTCCAATCAACACTCTAATCCAGACAGTTGAAAACAGCAAAAAGCAAATCTCAGTTTTTACTCGCTGAGAACTATTACCCACAAGCAGCATTTGGCACAACTTGTTATTTGAACAGCCTCAGTCAGCCTTCTGTTGCATTGTGAGAGAAAAGTGATTTGCCCTCATTTCAAGGGAGGGACAATACAAACACAAAAAGCTCCCTTTCACTGGTTCACAAAAGCTGTGTTGACATATATATGCCATATCTTCTACTACAAAACCCCAACGCTGCACTGTTTTCTTCCTCTAAGGCTCAAATTTCTGGATCAGAAGCATATAGCTTCTATGTCTATAGACACAACCTGGTATTAAGCAGTAATGATTGAATACAATAATATTTAATTAAAAATATTTGAAAACAATATGTTTTGTACAGTTTCTCTCATTCCCCTTCACCATAAACAGCCATGCTGTAGAACTGGAATCCCATCACTATGTGTAGCAGCTGAAAGGAGATCACCCTTCCATCACCCGGCAGTCACTTGTTTCACTCGCTAGAGGCTGAGCCTGGAGCATTACAGTAGTTGAGGAAACATTCCCAGGATTCAGAAAAAAACAAACATCCATTTCTGGTCTTTTCACCATTCTCTGGGACAGATATATAGCATTTCATAGCATTTTTTTTTTCCATAATACTTGTCACCAAAGTGTCACTATCTTTTTTCTTTTTTTTTTTTTAATTTTAAAAAAAGGGTTGAACCGAAACAGCGCAGATGCCGCTGGGTTGAACCATTTCCAGTGCCAGCCTTTTGTGACCGAACAGCATCCAACTGGTCCCTCCACTTCTTGCTGCCCAGCTCCCACTTCACTGCCCAGTGGTAATTCAATCACAGCACTGCTTATCTAACAAATCCCAACCATTCAGAACGGTCCCATCCTCAACTTAGCAGCACACTGAATATTGGAAGGAAACAAGAAAAACTCCAATTCCAACCTGTTTTATTGCCACCAAAGGGACAAGGCTACCTCTCCTCCTTGTCTCTTCACACTGCAAAAGATGCGATTCATGGTCTTTGTTCTAAAGACAGCAGCCAAGCATCTTGGTTTCCTCCACAATAAATGTTCTCTTCCCCTGACACACATTTCCCATTTCTCAGCTGTTTCTTTTTTTTCCCCCTTATCTCCTCAGTGTGATGCTATCAAGGCAGGGAAACTTTCTCACTGCTAGAGGAGATTTGTGAGAGTTTTATAATTAAAGTGACAGAACCGCTTCTATTCAGTACCGTCCTAGCTCTTTGTGGTGTTTTCCAAGCACAGTAAGGCTATTTACACTTCAAATAGTCTGTCCCACCTTCACACCTCTGAAGTCCTTTCTGAGAAGAAACCATCCTTAGCTCCTGGGTGTCCTGCTGAGCAGACTGGCATGCATTCTCAAAGCCTGGCACCTGATAAAGCCTCGTACCTTATTTCAGTCAAGTCAATGGAATAATAAAACAAAACATGGGGAGTAATTTATAATTTGAGCTAAAAGATAGTTTTCATTCAATTAGAAGAGAGACAAGAAGAGACAAAGCGCACACTCTACCTCTGCTAACACCCACCCAAGAGACAGTGGCACATTCTTAAATAAACCGGCAGCGCGGTACCGAGTAACAATAAGAATGCCTTTGGGTGGGGAGATTTATTTACTATACTTATTGCCTGCAGTGCGTGGATTTAATTTGACAAATTAACGTTGGCAAATTTTCTGTTTCCTTCATTTCCTGCTCACAAATCAACAGGAATTCAAACCAGAAAAGCACTACAAAAAAAAAAAATCAAAATCCTACTTTACTAAAAACAATAAATCCCTGGCAGGTGAGGCAACCCTGAGTAAAAACATAACAGTAAGCATTGTATTTTCGAAGTGATTGCCAATTTCTGCATCTGAAATATCATCAGTTCTATTGCAGCAGAATTTCTTCAGATTTAGGAACAGGTGTGAGTGCACTAAGCTCAAACTCAAGAACCAAACGCTCTGCTTCTATTTTTTTTTCTCTTAATAGATAAATTCAGATTCTCCCACGCATTTCCACATCGCCTGATAACTCTCCCTTTCCAAGAGGAGCAGACACCCAAAGCCCCATCCATTTCCAGCAAACTTTTGACTATGGATAAAGTCTACCAGCTAGAACACATCTAAAATACTATGTGCAAACCACAAAATATTTGCACACTGCGTTTCAAAACAGCTGCACAACTCACCATGAAGGGTGAATAAATAAGTTTATTGTAGCCGTTTCCCTTTATTGCGCTTTTCATACGCTATAGGCCAGTTCCAAGAACTATCAGATGCCATTTGAGTAAGCTATCCATATAAATGAACGCAGATGAAAACTCGCCTTACTACTATTCCCCTCTAAACAGAAAGCAATTCACTGGGGGAAAGAAGAAATCTTATTCCTTTTGTGTATGGGAGCTCACATTCTAACTCTTCGCAATCAAAGGCACCATGTGCTTTTTCATAAGGTTACTCAGAGCCTTGCAGAAATCCTTTGTATAACCTTGGGTGTATTTTAGGCAGCTAGGTCATTATCAAATTAGTGCCAGGATACACTGGAAAGAAAGACACAAGAAAAAAAAAAATCACCAGTAGGAAAAAAAAATCCAAACACTAGTAATGGAGAAAACCACCAAACACTACTAAGAAAATAAACACTAGTAAGAAAAGTACTGCAGTCTCTCATAACAAAAACTATCGCATACCTTTATTTATTATTATCATTATTCTCTGCAGGTCCACATTCTTTCACCAGACTATACAGATTTCCCTCAGCACTTGCAAACATCGTATGAAAAGGGCAAAAAGCAGAAGTGTAAGGAAACACAGATGTTGGGCCATTTCATTTGGGAGGATTTGTAGGATTTCAGTTGATTTAATTATTGTCTCTTTGGACTGACAATACGTAAGTATTTCAACATGTCTTTCAATACTCTAATGGATGAAAGGAGATTTTTTTCACTTGATTTTCTCCCATTAGTTAATACATTTTTTAAAGTTTTTTCCTAGGCTTCTTCCCTGTAAAGAAGGAAATACTGTTTGTCTGGGAGATGGCTCAGACCCGCGTTAGGAAGCAGGAGTTAACGAAGCTCCCTTTTCTCCAGAACTGCCCAGCAACGAGTCGTTTCAGGAAAGAATACGCGCACATCTCGGCTTACAGGGATAATTCCTCCTGTATATATTCCCCCTCCTTCCTGACAATCTGCAATTCAGGGACTTCCCAGGGCAGAGCCAGCGTACGTAGCTTGGGGTTTAACTGCCCGTCTGTGCCTTGGTGAATTGAACTGTCCATGGGTTATCACTGTCAGGTTTTGAACCCATCTAGAGTTTTGGGAATCACAACATCCCATGGCAATAAATTGCAAAGTACAAACATGCACCTTTTGAAGAGGTGCTTCCTTCTCTTTGTTTTAAACCAGCTGCCTATTTCATTTTATGGCATCTAGTCCCTGCACTGGGACAAATCACAAACTAAGGGGGAAGAGAGAGACAGACAGACAGACACACACACATACACAAGCCCTATATGCCCACCTAATCAGATTTTATACCCAAACCGAAGAAAAAAATACATTCTCATTGCTGCTAACAGTATACTAAATTTCCTTTTTTGTTAACCGTATTAATTTTCACAACGTGGGTCATGCAATACACCAATTATCCATAGGTAGGAAATATACCTTCTTAGAGGTCAAATGACTCTCAGAAATTGTCAGTTGAGAATAAATCCTACGTACACATCAAGCAGTTCCTCAAAATACATTCTTTGAACATCACCAGATGAATAAAGAGTTTCAGAGGGCAACTTGTAGCTTATTACTTTCATTCTGATACTTCTAACGTGATGCATGGATTATGCAGAAGTTGACACAAACCGAAAATTAATTACCTACTTCAAGGATTTACAGCTGTGTATAAACAAAATAAGAACATAAATGAAACATCTTCAAACTTAGATCTTCAATTCCAAGTGTCAGCCTGGAGCAAAATTTTATGTCTGAGCTACAGTATTAAATCCCCCAAACATGGATAGGCTCAAAAAGAACATCCTTTCAGACTCCTAATTATTACTGCACCGAAAACTAGAGGTTAGCAAAAAGTCTTCGCCGTGTGGTGACGGAGGGAAAACAGGGAAAAGAAATGCAGGATGGGCTTCATCAATAAACCTTACAAGACGATTAAATAAAAATATGGACAGAAGGGCCAGGACAAGTTAATTGGCGGAGAATCTAGAAAGTGAGCTGAATCAGCAAATTTCAGAGCTTTCAGCGGAAGCTGAAGAATTCTACAGAACCAAATTACCCAGCAAGTGGAAAGCTATCCCTTCCATAATACCAGGCAAATAGATAGGAAGCAATAAACTTTACTGCAGGAAAAAAGAAGTCCAAAAGCCTTTTGAAATAAGAGAACTTTCGTGCTGCAATTCTGTGCTCTCACTTAGCCGCCACCGACAGGCTTTGCTGACTGAAAAGCAGCAGCAGGGGGAAGGAAAAAAAAAGAGAGAAAAGTTGCTGAACAGCTCTCAGCTGGTGCTTTCATCATTTGTATCATGCATCTAGAGGGGTGCTGCGCTAGCAAAACCTCCTCAGTGTTTTCAAGAAGTATTTTTATACATTACCAGAGAAATGCTGCAATACCTCCGAAGAAGCAGAGGCAGCAGCCGAAGGGAACACAGCTTAGAACAGAAGAACATCTGGCCGCTACCTGTCTCTGTGACAGAACAGAATTTCATCTTTTCAAATAGTTAGCTATGTTGATACAGCTATATGTGCCACGTAAGTATCGAAAGGTAACTGAATATATAACATTACGTGGTATTTGCCTGTACCACAGGTCTAAATCTGTAACTTAGCTATGCGATCTTAATAAAAATTAAATAGACCGTTTGACCATAGCAACTGCTGAGAGTCTATAAAAGGTACTTTGTGTTGGTTTAACAAAATAAATCAGTAGCTAAGGTAAAACCACGGAGTGGAAAGGTGCTGGGGGAGGTGAAAAAAACATTCTAGGAAAGACCACAGGGGTTAGGAGAAGACAGAGAGACCAGAAGCCAAGTTCTTTTAATGTAGACCAAGCCAGCGCATACCGCAAAGAGAGATACCACCTTCCTCCTGCCCCGTCTCCTTCCCTCACTCCTCTCCCAAAATCCTTGGTTGCTAAAGTACAGGTCATCTTATTAAAGAAACCACCAGGGTACTCATTTGGATAATTATTATGCTACCTCCTTATGACATTGCCCACACATATCCCTTCAGTCAATAAATGTTTATCATAAGTGTGTTTTAGCCTAGCCGTTGTTGTTAAAGTGCGGGGGGTTTGATTCCCCAGGAGTTTTTGGGGTGACAGAGGCGCACCAACACGTCGTTCACAACGTCCCCAGCCCACCAGGGCTGTCACCCCGCAGAGCTCGAGTGCATCCCTGCTCTGCAGCACAGTAATACAGGACAGAAAAGGAGAAATCTGCTTCCTCTCTCCCGGAGTTCCCCCGCGAGCCAGAAGGAACAGGGAGTTGCATTAAGCTTTGCTGGTAACCGCAGTCGGGTTTTTCCAGCACCACGAGTATTTTTTCCCAAAACCTCCTTCCACCAACATACCAAGATGATGATACGCTCCGCTGACGTTTTTAATGCAAAACAAGATTAAAGGTTGAACACAACGACCACAACAACAAATCTGTCAGAAAATGTTTATAAATGGTAAGTGACCTTCAGATCCTCATAGTTGCAGGGAGGACCACCGATCCGGTCAGATGTGCTGATACACAAAAGGGTGCAAGAAGAGGCTTCAGCTCAAATGCCCAAGAGCACTATGCTAATTTGCAATTATTATCTGTATGTCACTTCCTGCACTTGCCACACCAGTGTGAATTACCTCTTTGATGTTTCATAGCTTTAAGTCTAGCAGCGCATCACCCCACTGGCTTCATCCTGTAATTCCACCACAAGAAATGTGAGTGTCTGCTCCTGACCTTTAATTTGAACTTTTTATTACGGCCTTGAAGGGTGGATTGCAGGTTTGAAACACAGTCGGGTGATTTCAAGGCTGGAGTTAGGAAAAAAACCCACTTGCAACAGAGTTAACGATGCGCACGCATGCAGACCTCGACCCACGGGCTTGGGGACAGAACTAAGGGAGTTTCCTCCACTAGGAAGGTCTCCAACTTCTCCTAAAAAGGACGTCTGGTTGCTGCTGTCCCCGTCACCGGGCACAAGGAAGTGGCAATGCATTCCCATTGCCCGCTCACCACGCAAAACGCAGGCTTCTGCCGTGTCTCACGCAGGAGTAAAATAGCAATTCACCATATTCAACCACAAAAACACAGCGGTGATTACCCCATAGTGAGCAAAGCACCAGCTCCACGTCCAACCTTCAGCTCTCCCTACCAGCGGTGGTGATAAAACCTACAGCGTGAAGCCTATTCGCGGTCTTTTGCTCATCTCTCAGATCTCAAACAAAGTACTTAAAAGAAAAATCCAGCGTAACTACTTGTTAGCCTATTCCAAAGAACTCAAAACACAGCCAGCCACTTGCATCACAACAATAACTAACTACTGTAGAAGCACAGTGGAAGTATTTTTAGGTTAAAAAGAAAACTCATTAGCCAAGAAGAGACTATAAAAGCTTTCCACGCAAGAGAAAGTGTGAATCTGGGAGAAAAAACATAATGCATACTTTGCCTTATGCAACAATCTTGAAGTATTTTTTTATTCCTGCAAAACAATTTCGCAATGAACACAGTGAAGCGATGCTATAATAGGGGCAGAATTCCTCCAGTCCTTATCTGACAGTGTGTAAACACTATAAAGTGCCACGGAAAGATAAAGTTCTCCTTCTGCTGATGGTTGCTACTGTTAGCCAAAATGGGGTCAAAAGTTAACTCAGCCAGCTTATGCGTGAGGTTTTTATAGCTTCAGCCCTTAGGAATGAAGCCACATTACTATCCACTGGGAGAAAAAAAAAATACTTTGTATGTCAGAGACTCAGCCAGTCAAAGACAAGAGATAAGGCATGTAAAGGACAGGTTAAGCTGAACCATGAACAGCTTACTCAAAGCAATCTGAGTAATCGATAACTAGAGACAAGAAAATTAATTACCTGATGTACAATCTTCTCCAGAATTGATTTCAAAGACAAAAGAGCACGAGTAATTATCATTAGTTTGAAAAGTTATTCATAATAAGATTTAAGTAGCCTCAAAAAAAAAAAAAAAAAAATCAATTGACTGAGCTTCCAGTAGAATATACAAGCGATGAAAAATGACTAGTCTAAGACTTGGAAGGAGTGGGCCCAATTTCCTGCTCCACTACAAAATCTACCTTCTAAGGCCAGTCACTAGCCTCTTCATTTTTCCATCATATAAAGAATAACTGCATACCTTAAACACATTTAATCTTACACTAATCCATAACAGACTGGGTGGTATTTGTTGACAGCCATAAATGTTGTATTCTTCTAGGTATGAATTCAATTTTACACTTAATAATCTCAAAGGAAGCAAGTTTGTTGAAACCCTCAGTCAAATCTTAAATGTCAGACTGTATTTCAAAATTGAATATACAATTTTGTGTAGTTGCCCCTATTCCTTAAAGAACAGAAATAGCCAGGATTTAATCTACCAGTACTGACACACATTGCATAGAAGGAAAAGGATTCCTTTGGCCACAGTTTAACTACAGAAAAATTAAATACCAAGGGGGCTTCCTACAGAATAGAAGCACAAGCATCCAGCTGATGATCACAGGGACCTATATTTATAAACTAATACGCACTTCAATCCATTTAGGGCTGGGATTTGTAGCTAGTTAGAGATTAGCACTGGTGTAGAACTGGGCCAAAGCCAGTATCAGTCCCCATTCTCATGGCTGCTCTGAATAAACAACTTGAAAAACGAAGTGGGATCTCCCCCAGCTTGTCTCAGCTGTAAGTCACCGAGGGCATTCGACAGCCTTCGCACAGCCTCAGGAGAAAGCTGAAATGTTCCCTGTACACTGTCACGCACATTCAAACAATATATCCATATTCACACGTCCACGTCGCAGGAAGACACTTCATCCTCGCAATTTTTGGTTCCATCTTCCAGTTTGGAAACTGCGTGAGTTTGTCTCTGCACTTTATTCTGGTGACACAGAGAAGAGCAAGGATGCAGCCGTTCTGCTCGCGTGATCGTCTCACGGTCCCTATTCAATAAAATTCTGTAAGCTGCAGAAATCTCTGACACTGGAAGCACTCCAGAAACAGGAGACCTATGACAGACATGCCAGACGGCTGGCCTCTCTTCAAAGGCTTGAAAGTGTAGGGTGGGGAAAACAGGGGTGGAGTGAAAAAAATAATCCTAACTTAATTATAAATATAGCTTAAGAATCCCATCCACGTGAAAGTTCTCCTGCATTGTACCATGAATACCTCCAGGGCTCGGAAAGCTGCCTTGAACAGAAAACACTTGGAATGATTCTCTTGTGAGCACCTCTTAAGCGGTAACACAGGTGAAGAGGACAAGGGAATGTTCCTCAGAAAGTGCTCCTCCTGCAACAAACTGCTCCAATCCTTTCCTATTTTGCTCCAGGTTGGAGGGCTGCAGCCCGTACCGACATACGGCCTCCACAGCTGGCGGTCTCGGTGAAGGAGAAGGTGTGAACGACCCATAAAGCATCTTTTTTAAAGTGGCTGTGCTGGTGCAACGTCCAAAAGCTTTTTTTCCCCTTCTTCCTTGACTCTTGACATCAAGCTGCCCAGGCTTTTTGGTGCCATTCATCTCCTCCCCATACTCTTCTAGCTCTCCCTCACAGCCAGGCGTGACTGTTTTCACGTTCAACTCTTTTAACAACTCCTGTAACCAGTAGGTGAGAGGAAGAGGAGGAAGGAGCAGCAGTCAGAGACGGAAAAGAAAGAAGACACGAGATGACACTCCGGAGAGTATGAACCATGGCAGCCTGAGAAGCACCTTCCAGCTGAAACTGGGTTGTGAATACTCACTCCACTCACAAAACAGAAACTTCCCTGCAAATACAGGAGCCCTTTTGTGTTACATATTTCCTTTGTCTATCTTTATGTAAGCTGCAAAGAAATCTGATTTTATAATTCCCTATGTCAGCTACTTTAAAATGCATCCCTCAGGTTCAAATGTAACCATGGACATCTCAGCAGAAAAAGAAAATACTAGTAAGTCTAACATTTAACAAATAGCAGGCAAAGATCACTGTAGCACTCTGTACCAAATAAGGAACAAGCTAGAGGTGCTGTACAAAGCTGTATTTCTAAAAAAGATCTGAAACTAGTCGTTGAAATGTCAACTGCTACTTCAACATTGAGAATTATTACAAATTACACTAATGCAGTACAAAGCCTCCCACTAACTGTGATATAACCGCAAATGAACCCAAGGGAAAGCTTTATTAGAAGTTTTTTTCTTGAATTAAGAGCAACTTGAGTGAAGACACGGTAACCTCGTAGGAAGCGTTTGGGCGCTTCTGAATCACAAATATAAAGTGTGACAATTGGGAGTTCTCCACAATTCACAAACTGGCTAAGAAAGAGATCACAAGCCCTGGAAACTATTTACTCTGCTTCTTCATCTTCCTTTCAACGCTTGTCACTAAAGAGGCATGCTACCAACATCAACCAACACATCTCCTTAGGTGATAAGGGATAGCAAAAATGTCTGAAATAACTCCATGCCACCTACAAAGGCTGTAGAAACTCTCAAGGTTTCTAAACAGTTTATTATTTGCAGAGCATTAACATGTGCAAACAGAAAAGTGGCATTAATTTTCACATAATCTTTTTAGTGTTACCTTGATAACTTCTGTAGAGACAGCAAACATGCCATGAAACCCCACTAAAAGCGGAAAAATGGATTGGTTACGTTGGGTAACGAGGAGCGGCACCATTTGAATTTTTCATAATCCAGGTGCCATCAGGCCCCGTTGCTCCACTCCCCGCTTCAGGGCATGAAAGCCAAGGAGGGGGCACCACTCCCACGCAGTCAACACCACAGAGTCACAGAATCCCCTGGGTTGGAAGGGACCT
Source organism: Chionis minor (assembly GCA_013398295.1). Classification (NCBI taxonomy): domain Eukaryota; kingdom Metazoa; phylum Chordata; class Aves; order Charadriiformes; family Chionidae; genus Chionis; species Chionis minor. Next base: position 537,488 of record VZSF01006625.1, on the reverse strand, counting down.
TTGAGATCATCAGGTCCAACCATCAACCCAACACTACCAAATCCACCTGTAATCCATGTCCCTCAGCACCACGTTTGCCCGGCTGGGAAACACCTCCAGGGATGGCGACTCCACCACTCAAGAGAAGAGCAAGAAGGTCTCCCCTCAGCCTCCTCTTCTCCAGGCTGAACAACCTTGGTTCCCTCAGCTGCTCCTCAGGAGACTTGTTCTCCAGACCTCTCACCAGCTCCCTTGCAGCAGTGCTCCCCCAAAACGCGACCGAGCTCGTTGTTCCACAGCAGCCTGCGCAGCCCGCGCTCGGTCAACAAAGCCACCGCAGACCAGCACGCGCAGCAATGATTACTTGGTCCTAGACCAGAAACAACCACGCCGTACGGTGGAAACGCACCTCCAGAAAGGCCAGCAGACACCGTGCTGCCCTTGTCTGTGCTGAACTCGTGTTCCGGCTTGACAGAATACACACATGACATAATTTAAGGCCAAAATCTTTTTCTTGTGTTTAAATTCATTATACTATCAAAATAGTATACGGACATAGAAATAGTATTCTCACTTGACTGAGATAATATGGATCCAATTCCGTCAACAACTCACCCGTTTCCACAGCTACAAATTTCTGTTTAGCAGCTGCTAAGCAGAAGGTTGTGAGGGTTTCTTAAAAATTTCTTTTTAGAAAGATACCCTCCTTACCCTCCATTCTAAAAGTCAACTTAATCTTGGATATAAAGTATAAAAATTGCTATACCTCATCAGTCTTTGCTTATTCAGGCTTGACAGACAATATAAAAATCAGCATCCAAATACTTATGTCTCATAATCCGATTACTTACAAAAGTATGACCGTTGGCAGAGTTCTCTACTTAAGCGTGGTGTTTTGCTTGTAAAAAAGCTGAACAGAAGTTTCAAGCCTTCAGCCAGCTTTAGTCACAGCTGTGCCATCCATCTCATACGACTGTGACATTTTCTCCCATCATGTTGCTGACAAGGGTGGTTTGGTTTTTTTCCTGTCTCCAGTGTAAAAATCTCTTCGATATCCTTCACTTCGAAATAACCAGCCTTCAAATATATTCACACTTTCCTGTTGTGGGTTTGGGTTTGTTTTTTTTTTTAAATCTGTGTGTCTTAATAAAGACCAAATGGTTCTAGTTTTGCATAATCTAACGAAACAAAATATAAACACAGAAGAAAATAGAAAAAAAAATAAATTCAAAACTTTATTCTCTGCTCTTACACCATGTTCTTAACACCATTTGTACAGTGCAAGGGAAAAAAAAATAAATCTTTCTCACAGGAAATGTAAGAACCAAATTGCACACAGCTTCCTAAAGATTAGCATAATGAATTTTTGCCTAAAAAGCGTCTGGATTGTGAATTATTTAGCACTACCCACACTTGCAGAATTTAAGTAATCATACAGCCAGTCAGCATCCTGAAGTGCTTCGTGCCGAGGTCCGACGTGTGCCAGGGCAGGAGGGAAGTGGGCAAAGGCAGCAGCAAGTGCTGCCACCCCGGAGCCTGCAGGTCAGACGGGAGGACAGGCTGGGAGAGCTGGGGGGGTTCAGCCGGGAGAAGAGAAGGCTCCGGGGAGACCTTCCAGCCCCTGCCAGTGTCTGAAAGGGGCTCCAGGAAAGCTGGGCAGGGACTCGGGATCAGGGAGTGGAGCCACAGGATGAGAGGTGACAGTTTTACACTGGCAGAGAGGAGATTCAGATGAGCTATTGGGCAGAAATTCCTGGCTGTGAGGGTGGGGAGCCCCTGGCCGGGGTTGCCCAGAGCAGCTGTGGCTGCCCCATCCCTGGAGGTTCAAGGCCAGGTTGGACGGGGCTGGGAGCAGCCTGGTCCGGTGGGAGGTGTCCCTGCCCAGGACAAGGCGGGGTGTAACAAGATGAGCTTTAAGATCCCTTCCAATCTAAACCATTCTATGATGATTCTATGATACATACATCCTTATGGAATAAGCAGAATAAAAAACAATGACCAAAAAAAATTAGCATTTTTAACTGCTCTTTGTTTGGCTGCCTTACAAGGCAGAAAGTCCTACAGAAAAAGTATCTCACTCAAATCTTCAAAAGAGAATTGTATTTGGTCTTTTAACGTCTTACTCAAGAGCTCATGAGTTTCCAATAAATAAATTTACGCACTCCATGATGTGATGAGATTCAGATGAGATATTGGGCAGAAATTCCTGGCTGTGAGGGTGGGGAGCCCCTGGCCGGGGTTGCCCAGAGCAGCTGTGGCTGCCCCATCCCTGGAGGTTCAAGGCCAGGTTGGACGGGGCTGGGAGCAGCCTGGTCCGGTGGGAGGTGTCCCTGCCCAGGACAAGGCGGGGTGTAACAAGATGAGCTTTAAGATCCCTTCCAATCTAAACCATTCTATGATGATTCTATGATACATACATCCTTATGGAATAAGCAGAATAAAAAACAATGACCAAAAAAAATTAGCATTTTTAACTGCTCTTTGTTTGGCTGCCTTACAAGGCAGAAAGTCCTACAGAAAAAGTATCTCACTCAAATCTTCAAAAGAGAATTACATTTGGTCTTTTAACATCTTACTCAAGAGCTCATGAGTTTCCAATAAATAAATTTACGCACTCCATGATGTGATGAGATTCAGATGAGATATTGGGCAGAAATTCCTGGCTGTGAGGGTGGGGAGCCCCTGGCCGGGGTTACCCAGAGAAGCTGTGGCTGCCCCATCCCTGGAGGTTCAAGGCCAGGTTGGACGGGGCTTGGAGCAGCCTGGTGTGGTGGGAGGTGTCCCTGCCCAGGGCAGGGCGGGTGTAACAAGATGAGCTTTAAGATCCTTTCCAACACACACGATTCTGTGAGTCTATGATTGTATGATTACTTCTTAAATTAGTTTACGCCGCAGACACCTGCCAGTCCCCAACTGCTCATTCCCACCTCCGACTTGCCCCCCAGAAGGTGTGTGTGGCCACACCATGAACCAAACCGAGGAACTGCTCCAGGTTAAAATAAACTCAGAAGAGATTGCTTTTCAGCCACGTTCCTTTTTCCTGGCTCAGTTCACTTTGCAGCTGTATAAATGCCTATGCAAACAACAGCACAGGAATGAGCAGGAACAGACAACGTGGTTACTGTTTTATGCTGTCAGAAAGCTACCTATGAACTTCACCCCCCAAGCAGTCTGTCTTAAAATAAACTATGCTCTTTCACTGCCGCTCTGAGCCAGTTCCTGGGTAGCTGGTTTGCATTCCTCACGTGCTTTGGTAATAGATCAATAAATACTCCGCAGGTATGCCCGCATTTAGACACCTAGGTGATATAAATACTAGACACAGATGAAGGCAAATTGCACTGTACAAAAGCCTACGGGGTTACGGCTGCAGATTTATGGAAGGCTGTGTGACGAGGCCCAAACAAACAGTTTTATGAGGCACAGGCTTGTGATTTTCCCTCGATTATACTGTAGATGTTGTTGCTGAGTATGGTTCTTCTCATCAGTCCTACACAAGAAAAGTACACAGGCCGTTTAGCCAAGACAAAAAAAGCAGAAACAAGGAAAGGGCACAGTGGAGCAATGAGACTGCCAGTTTAGTAACTCAAAAGATCTGGAAAAGCAACCAACATGAAAAGACACAAAACCCAGAGAGAAGAATTTAAGTAGTAAGTGGCTGCCCCATCCCTGGAGGTTCAAGGCCAGGTTGGACGGGGCTTGGAGCAACCTGGTCTGGTGGGAGGTGTCCCTGCCCAGGGCAGGGGGGTGGAACAGGATGAGCTTTATGGTCCCTTCCAAACCAAATTGTTCTCTGATTCTGTAAAAAGTGGTGCCTCAGAAGGTGGCAACTCAGGGACAACAAGGACCAGTCCCTTGCAAGGACGAAGCCGTTAAGGGAGGCTGACATTCACAGCCCGCCCACCAAACACCATTACGTCGCTGAACCACGCACAGCCAGTATGTTAAAGTTTAACCTAGTACCATGCGGCTGTAATTTATTTCTCACAGGATTAGTCGGAAGACAAAGGACCAGTTGTGCCCTCAGAAGCTGCACGTGTGACCATGCATTCTGATCTTTGTGCACAATAAAATACACCCAAATAACAGCGATCCAAAGACTTGCTGGCTGCACAGCTAAACCCACCTGAGTGCTGGGCTACCAGCTCCCTTCTCCATCTTCATCGGCAGGGATCGTGTAGAGAAGCCCTAGTGTAATAAATGAATAAATAAATAATCAATCCTGGGTTATGCAGCTGACTGAACGACAGATGGGAACCAAAGGAGCATCACGCCCTCGGTGGCACCCGCCGAACCCCACGCTCAGCACCCCCAGCCGAGTTTTGGGCAGAGGAGCTTCCTGCCACGTTACGCACGCTGAAACGGCTCGGCCCAGCTCCGGCGGGCGGCAGACCTGAAGACGAAAAGATGGGAACACAAGGCATAACATGGAGGAAAGAGGACCGCACCTCAGGATTCCATAGTCAAATTGGGCTTAGGCTGCCACGGAATTGCGTAAGACTTACTGAATGATTCCCAGCTGCTGGATGGGCTGTCAATTTGTCATAAATCTGCAGTAAAGAAGCAAAATATATTTCCTGGTCTAAATAACTAAGTGGAAGACTAGGTTAAACTCTCCAGTGGTGTTTGCCTCCTTTGTTCTGTATTCATACATGCCAACATCTAAATTGTCCACTCTGTGCCTTTCTATTTTGTTTAGCCAGCTGCTGAACCCAGGGAACAGTCTTCTCACTATTTTCATAGAGAGGATATCTAGAGTGACCATTTTTTTTTAAACAGGACTTGCCTACAAAGGCCATTCAAAAAAGAAATCAAGTACTTAGAGAAAAATGTAACGACTGTTCAAAGCAATTAATGAAATTTGACTTGGCTCTCTGGGGATGTGTGTGTTAAAGATAACACACACAGAGTAAGTAGGCACCTGCTCTGAGTCTGCTTCTCTCTCTGGAAGGGGAAATATCACTCAAAATGTTTCCTCTTGCACCACAAACTATTTTGAAGTGGTCTTAATTTGACTGGACAGGCACTTGCTCACTCGTGCTCCAGTGCCTGTTACTAACAACGTCACCCCGAGTACTCCTGATTACTCCTGCACCATTTGAAAAAAACCAAAACAAAAGGAGAATTTACACATAAATTACATAAAAGGTAATAATTAGATCACCTGACTGAGGCTGAAGATGACAGTTTCCTAACTAGCACAGCCAAGTTGCTGTACTTTGCCCTCTTTGTGCCCCTGTCCCCAAGCCCAGCTTCCAGCAGCAGAGCCTGTGCCCACCTGGGAGTGAGGTGGGAAGCGTTTCCCACCGGGTCTCGGCACCGGCACGGGGAACGCCCGCGCTCCGCTGCCCTGTCCCATCCACCATGCAGGCACAAGGATGCATTGCCTTGGCTGCTCAGCCCAAAATACTGCGCTCCAGCAGCACCAGGAAAATGTCTTTAAAGTCCATCCCGGTCAAAACAACTAGCGCTTTCAAAAAAGAGAGGAAAGTTTTCTTTAAAACTCTAAAGGATGCTTTTATAGCCCAAATTTTAAAAGGAGCATTTTTTAAAATTATTATTATTTATAAAAGCTTACCAAAATACTTCACGTGGGGGTTAAATAAAAGAAAAAATCTATTAATGACTCATTGTTTTCTTTCCATTTTAGAACTAAAATGAAAGTTGAGCAGAAAGTGGTAAGAACTGAACCCCAGAAAATCGTGGAAGAAAGGAGCTGAGAAAAGATAATATTAAAAAAATCTTACTTTCACTCTATGATAAGAACAAAAAAAATATGCAGAGTGTTAAAGGGGTTTAAAATAATTGAATTCCTGATCATTGAAAGGAATAGCAAAATTTCCCATCAACCTCTATAGGGACAGAATTTAACTTCAGAAAAAAAATTCTATCGAACAGAATACACCTACCTAAATGTTTATACAGAAGGTAAGATTAAGTCAGCCTGATCACTCATTTTCTTATTCTTACATTAAGAATGTTATTTTAGTCTTCATTTTTCCACATTACTCAACAAAGAGCGTGGAAGAAGTATCCCTACAACAGAGGAGAGAAGGCTGTAAGCCACCATCAAACAGCGATTTAAAGGTAGGTAACTTTAAACACAGATAAAATTATGAACAGGATTTTCACAATTAGCTTAAAGAACTTAAAATATCCAAGAATGTAAGAAGCAAACATATTGCAAGAAATTTGAAATGGGAAACAAGCAAGCAACAACACTGAAACTGGCTCCCATGGACCAGATTAGCATCTGGGCACGGAAATACAGTTGAGATTCCTTTTTGAGCATGTCAGCACGTTTCCATAAATTTGGAGTCCAAAGAAAATGGAAGAAACAATAGAAATATTCTTAGGCACAATTTTAAACTAAATGAGGATGAATCTCCCTTGATACGAGGGAGATGATATAAGTCATCAACAGCTTGTAAGACTAAGAAGGAAACAAATGGTGAGGAAACCAAAGCAGTGAATGACTGTGAAAGCACAGCTGGAGGGAACAAGTCAGAACAAAAGACAAGACAGTCTGTACAGAAAAACGATGCATTTACAGAGGGCTGAACCACACCAGAATCCCTTACATCTGATAATCCGAATGCAAAAATCAGTCTTTTCAACTTCTGGCCCTCCTACCACAGCAGCTGCTCTCCTGCAAGTGCGCAGCTGTTAGGACAGAACAAATCCACGGTCGGCCGGCGGATACGAGGAGAGAGTTTTTGGTTAGTAGAGATGCGTCTTGGGGACATAGATGTAACCACCGTGCCATCCCAACGGCTACTCCAAGTGACAGACCAGTCCCTGATGAAGCCGTGATAGGATTTTTGCCAAGAAAAGTTGTGACTGGCTGATCCTTGAGGCCCCTTCCAGCCTGGTATTCCAGGATTCTACGACTCAGTAAAGCATATGCTGATCAAACAGATAGTTACCAGTGAAATATGCCGCAAGTGTATTTGAACTTCAATTATTCATCGGAGCCTGGCTCTCAACACGTGAATCCTCCTTTGCTGCACCCCATGGCAGTACCGGTTTATTAAGAGAGACTGAAGGCAGGTAATGTGACCAATGAAGCTTTTTATCGTTATACATTAATTTTCTTTGCTCAGTGGTCATTAATCACGGTTTCCCTGCAAGGAAGAAGTAGTAGTCCAAATATTTTTTCTAAATGGATAGAAAGTTTGCTTGGCTGCACTGTATCTTCTGTAATCCACGTCTATCTCCTTTTAATGAAAAAGACTTGGAAAGTTTTACAGCAAAATACAGCATCTTCTAGGACTTCTAACATGATGCTTCTTATAGGATACTGTTAATTAATAAATTCTAAGAAGGGCTTTTAAAAACTGGTGAGAAATTGGAACTTGCTAACCCCTTCTGCTGCATTTTATAGTTCAGAAAACAAAAATGTTAAAGATAAAATGGATACTGAAGACTCTGTGCCAGCACCAGCCAGCTCAATGTGTTTGTCACGCTGCCACCATGGCTGGGGACTTCGGGCAGAAGAAGAGAGCTCCAACAGGCCACGGAGTCAGGGAAATCCCAGAGGATTTCTTGGCAGCCATCAGCAGGTTCTCTTACCCTGGGAGCAAGTGCTTGCAGCAGAAAGCCCCACCACCACCACACAGCTGGGATTGCTCCGGTAATTTCCTCCGCTGTCGCAGCGGCGGCAGCAGCATCCCCATCGCCTCTCGGGCCGGCAGCCCGGCTGGCAGAAGAGGAGCGTGGAGGGAGCAGGTGGAAAGAAGGAATTGCAGAGCAGGGGAATTACACAGGCTCTTTTGGCAGCAACCAGCCCTTAATTCACCTCACCGGTCATCACAGAAGGGCGCAGAACAGGCACCTTCACGCGTCGCTTTGGTCGCGTCTGAGGATTTTTCTCAATTTTTTTTTTTTTTTTTTACTAAATGGGTTTCCTTACCAAGTGCGTGCCTACGGAGCTGGCACACTGATGCAGGGAAAGCACACCAGTATTTCCAGAGGCAACATATCCCTGAACCACACCACACCTGAGCAATGCAACACTAATGGCGGTAACAAATCAATACCTGCCACACGGAAATGCTTAAAATGAGCGTGCCTGAAAAAATCCCATTTAACAAGCGTCCTCCAGATTAAACCATTTAAAAAACCCCCTTAAAATAGAATAAGCCTTTCTCATTTCAAACGACTACTACGAAATGGAAGGCAGTAATTGTTAGCAGTCTCTCTACAGTACTGAAGCATCTCTAAAAGAAGGGGGCTCATTACACGGCATCTGATAAGTCCCTGGCCGAGTTTAATGATAAACAATGGGACTCTGTCTGGAAGTCTGCGAAGAATCAATGTCCTGCTAAACTCCCAACTGCCAAGGAGACACAAACCAACGCATTTGCAATTTTCCCAGCAAGCTAAAGAAAGCAGGGTGGCTAATTTAATGGCCGAAAGCCAAGCAGAATTACTGTACATTCAACACCTGTAGGTCATACACTTTGCACTTAAAACACATCAAGCGTGAGGACTCTCTTTTCCCAGTAACACAAATCCCATTTCATTGGAAGCACACTTTTTAATTGGTTATTATTTTAAACAAGTGTGCTTTTTTTTTTTTATTTTATTTAGAAACAAGGAGAAAGTAATCAGAGTCCAAGAACAATTGTTTCCTTTTGTGCAATGAAAGAGACAGCATACTTGTTTCATGCAAAGTAGAACAGGGTATCTAATGCTCACTTAAGGCAAACAATTGTTTAGGCTTGGAGAAAAACCCTACACATTAAAATAAACAACTTCTCCATTTCTCTATGGCTAAGTAAAGTGAATACAAAGACAATAAACAAGCGCATGGTTTACATCAATTCCTGACACTTCAAGAGAGTAGAAACCACAGATTAAAGAATCTGAAAAGTCTTTGCAGGACAACTGATCCCTGGGGAAAGATTGCTTTGTTTTTGTAGTCTGGGACCACATTTTGAAGTACACAGCTGAGGGGGGGGGGGGGGAAGAA
>VZSF01006625.1:445465-528518 GCA_013398295.1 Chionis minor | reverse complement strand
GGGAAAGAAGCTTTCTTCCCAAAGTAGCACTGCACTCAGTTACCTAGCAAAAGGAATAAATGTTTGCTCGGTTTTCTAAGTGATGAAAGCACAAACTATGCAAAATATGTTGAAATTAACAGAAACCTAAAAGGCGACATCACCAGATGCAAGTAGGATTGTACTGGTTTGGGCTGGAATAGTTAATTTATTTTTTTTCATAGTAGCTCACATGGTGCTCTGCCTTGGATTTATGACCAAAACAGCGCTGACAAGACCCCCATGTTTTAGCTATCGCGGAGCAGTGCTCACACAGCATCACGGTCCTCTCTGCTCCTCACACTGCCCCACCAGCGAGCAGGCTGGGGGGCACAGAGAGCCGGGGGGGGGACACAGCTGGGACAGCCGACCCCAACTGACCACAGGGATGTCCCATCCCACATGGGATCCTGCTCAGCAATGAAAGCTACAGAGGAAAGGAGGAAGGAGGGACGTTCAGGTCTCCATCTTCCCAAGCAACCATTCGGTGTGATGAAGCCCTGCTTTCCTGGAAATGGCTGAACATCTGCCCGTCAACGGGGAATGGTGAATGAATTCCTTATTTTGCTTTGCTTGCATTAATAATTCATTAAATAAAAGATGCACTTCAGAAACTGGAAAAGATGATTTGCAGCACAGGAGAGCGATTATGGACGTGATGTGCTCTGCAGCACTGATGAACCAGGAAAAGTGCAAGTTAATGTGTAATTTCCCAGAAAAGAGAAGAATCTACTTATGTTCCATGCACATATATTTTAAGGATCTATGGGGTGCACCAGCTGCTCAACTCTGCAGACAGATTCCTAGCAACAGGATTCTCCCCTGCCCTACTTTGTGATCACACGCTTGGACTTGGGCAAAGCCCTGCACAGCCTGCCAGACCTGGTTAGCATCACCTCCTCTTCCCTCGTCCCGTCCGTCACTCCTATGGATTCCCTAGATCACCGAGTTTTCCCTCCAGAGTTTCACTCTCTATGTAAGCATCAATAATTCGGTGCTTTCAGCTGAGGGCAGAGACAGTGTGACATCGCCTGTGACCTTCTCTGCTCCTGGCTGAGGAAACCCAGGTGTCTCAGCCTCTCCTGTGCTCCAGCCCCCTGCCCATCTTGGACGCTCCTGCCGGACTCACTGCGCTTCATCAGTGTCTTGTCTGTACTGGGTCTGCGTGGGAAGGTTTTGGTGGCTGGGGGGCTATAGGGGTGGCTTCTGTGAGAAGCTGCTAGAAGCTTCCCCCACATCCGACAGAGCCAACACCAGCTGGCTCCAAGACGGACCTGCCACTGGCCAAGGCTGAGATGGTGGTAGCACGTCTGGGACAACATATTTAAGAAAGGGAAAAAAACCCTGTGAAACAGCAATTGCAGCCGGAGAGAGGAGTGAGAAAACGTGAGAGCAACAACTCTGCAGGCACCCAGGTCAGGGCAGAAGGAGAAGGAGGAGGTGCTCCAGGCGCTGGAGCAGAGATTCCTCTGGAGAAGGGGAATCTTCTCATGGGGAAGACCATGGTGAGGCAGGCTGTTCCCCTGCAGATATCCACCCGCAGCCCACGGAGGATCCCACGCCAGAGCAGATGGGTGCCGAAAGGAGACTGTGACTCCATGGAGAACCTGTGCTGGAGCAGGCTCTTGGCAGGACCTGTGGCCCCACGGAGAGAGGAGCCCAGGCTGGAGCAGGTTTGCTGGCAGGACATGGGGCACCATGGGGGACCCGCACTGGAGCAGGCTGTTCCTGAAGGACTGCACCCCGTGGAAGGGACCCACGCTGGAACAGTTGGTGAAGAACTGCAGCACGTGGGAAGGACTCAGGCTGGAGAAGTTCATGGACAACTGTCTCCCGTGGGAGGGACCCCACGCTGGAGCAGGGAAGAGCGAGAGGAGTCCTCCCCCTGAGGAGGAAGGAGCCGCAGAGACAAGGTGTGATGGACTGACCACAACCCCCATTCCCCGTCCCCCTGCCCCGCTGGGGGAGGAGGAGAGAAATGGGGAGTGAAGTTGAGCCCGGGAAGAAGGGAGGGGTGCGGGGAAGGGGTCTTAGTTTTTATTTCTCATTACCCTACTCTGATTGGATGGGTAATAAATTAATTTTCCCCGGGTCGAGTCTGCTGTGCCCGTGACGGTGACTGCTGAGCGATGTCCCTGTCCTTATCTCCCCCCACCAGGCTCTCGTTGCATTCCCTCTCCCCTGCCCAGCTGAGGAGGGGGGGACAGAGCGGTTTGGTGGGCGCCTGGCGTCCAGCTGGGACCAACCCACCACTCTTGCCCGTGCCGGCTGCACCGAACCGGTAACACCGCTCCCAGCGCGGTGCGGCAGCGGCCAAGCAGAGGGGAAGGATCCCTTCCCTCCAGCAAGGCTGCGCTCCTGCCCACGCAGCCCAGGATCCGGATACAACCCCTCATGGCGAGGCCACGCTGCCGGCTTGCATTCAACTCGCTGTCCCTTCTGCCGTGCACCTGATGGCACAGGAAGCGTGCCGGTTCTTTACCGGTATTCGCAAAACCCACCGGTAGTACCTCATCACACTAGTTGCATTGTTATATTCAGAGGCACTTCTAACTCTCTCCACGACACCCTGCCAGCACTGCAAACGCTTTCGGCGTTCCAGCGGCAATCCCAACACAGCGAGAGAAAATGCAGGGCAAAAAAGGCGAAAGGCTGACTATGGATTTAAACAACAATTTTCACCCACGTTCCCTGCGTCATCGTGGCTTTAGCACACCCTTTGACATACTTCATAGGAAGCCAAACGTGAATTGTATACCAGCGACAAGAATTCGACTGGATTTTGATTTCTACTGCTGGGCAGTATGTGCAGGTACCCGTAGCTTCTGCTGGGAGAGGCCAGTTCTACTTCTAACGCGTTCTGAAACCTTGCGCTCGGTGGAAGTTAATTTAGAAATAGCACATACTCTCAGATGTCTCTTCTAATTTCACAGTCTCCATCCAGACACTTCCCGAGGCCCATTCACCCACCCTTGGCAAGCTCCAGCGAAACCTCCGAGTCCCTCATTTGCGCTAAATGAGTCTCACTACAAACATGTTTTCCGGTTCTAGATGCCCTATTACAACAAAATAAAAATCTAACGGAATCGAATTTGTGGGAAAGATTTGCTAGCCTTTCAAAGCAAAAAGGTTGTTGGTTTGGGTTTGTTGGTTCTTTTTGCTTGGGATTTTTTTTCCACAGGAAAAAAAAAAATAAGCAGGCACATATTTAAAATACTTTAATTGCCCCAGTTCACTGCCATGTCCATCATACAAATGAAGGCATGGAACGCTGAGAGGACTCACAAACAGCATCCCAACAACCATGCAAAATACTTCCCCTGTTGCCCTGGAAGAGGCCTGGGAAGGTCCCAGGGAACAGGGTAACAAGGGGCAGCTCTCAGCAGCGCAGCACTCCAGCGACTGCCGAGCACGCCGCTCCAGAAACCAGGATACAGAGGGCTCTACAAAAAGGCACCTAGGTTTCTTCCAGGATGGGCAGAAATACCCAGCAGAAAACCACATTAAAGGTGGGGGGGGGGGGAGAAAAGGACAGTCGTACAAGAGCCAGGTATTCTAAATATTTCTACGTGAGCTCAGCATAACATCAAATAAAGAAAAAACCCTCAGATCCCTCGCACTATGCAGTTTGTACATATGCAAACTGGTTTTGCCACTATAGGTACTGTATAAATGAACAGTTATAGCCTGTTAACCGGCCACGTGGCTGAGAGGCAACAACCTCTGCCAAATACTGCACAGAAACTTCCAAAAAACCACCCCAGAGAAGCCACCGGTCTGTGCCGGTGTCCTGCCCTACATCAGCCCCTCTGTTGTGCTGCGGACACGAGGCCTGGCATTGTTTCTGACGCTCCAGGAGACAAAAATCAATGAAGATCCCCCTTTTTCATACCATCCAGCGATGATTCTGGTAGTGAATTTCTTAACTTTACATTACAAAGAGCATTTGAATTCGAGTTATTTGAACTGTACAGTTGCTGCCTTATTGTTTTTTTTTTAAATGTGAAAATATACAAAGTTCATGATTTATGTCTCCTGTACTGCTTCTTCTATCACCTCTATCCATGCTGTACTGAGGTCTATCATTTTTGACACTCAACATAAAAACTTAGGCTTACATCAACCAGTTTGTTTCTCAAGTATAAACTTCTGTTCCATTTTTCCGTACACTCCTGTCCTGGGCACTCTTGAACAATACGCACTGAGCCACAACAACGTGCTTGGTACAGGCTAGAAGAACTGAAAGGAATTTTCAAAAATTAAGATGAGACCTTGCAAGTAATCTATTTTATAAATCTTCTGAAGGCATACCGAGTGCTGCACTTTAAAGTGAAGAGAAGCAAAGAAGAAAAGCGTTACTTTCAAATATTGGTCCTTGCTGTTAAAAAAAAAAATAATCAAATTCAGTATATATTCTATTACTAGACCTGATGACATGCCTAAAAGCTAAGCCGAATGTCATAGTTCTCAGCCTTTTCAAGTCTGTTTCCATGTCAGGAGCTTAATGAGCAGAAAACCAAACAAGAACTCCAAAGAAGATCAATGTCATTCAACAAAACCCTCTCCTTTTGCCTTTTTTTTTTTTTTTTAAAACATTGCATGCATTCTTGAGAAGACAATGATGACAGATTGAATGTCAAAACCTTTTAAAAAAATTTCTAGCCTTTTAATTTTTTTTTAACTCTTAAAGATAATCATTGCTACTTTCAGCTTATGCAATGTTAAAGCCAAAAGCGTGTAATGAGAGGTACGCTTTGCCTTCATCTGAAGCTAATTTAGAGACTATTATTTCTTCCACAGGTCTAATCATATTTTATTGTAAGAAATACCTTTCTTTATTATGTTAAGATAAACATTAAGGTGTTTTATTGTGGTAATTTCTTTAAGACAGCAAATATAGCGCTGACATGATTCAAGTCAAGCGCAGGAAGCCAGAACTCTGGAATTCCCTTCCCAGCATCACTCCTGGCTGCTATTTACTTTTGGAAAATCATTGCCCTAGTCTGAGTCTTGGTCTCCACTCACCTATAAAAGATCTTACCTTGGGGGCTGGTGCTGATGTATGTCACACAAGCAAAAGCTGATTAACAAAACCGTCATTTCATCTGAAGTGTAAATTTCCGGTATGTTCCTTAGTCAGCCTCCCTCAGACCCCAGAGCAGCACAGCTCACTGCCACCGGCTCTCCCGCGGCCTTTAACAGATTCGTGTGTGGAATTACCGTGCTGGAGCGTGTCCAGAGAAGGGCAACAGAGCTGGTGAGGGGTCTGGAGAACAAGTCTCATGAGGAGCGGCTGAGGGAGTTGGGATTGTTCAGCCTGGAGAAGAGCAGGTTGAGGGGAGACCTTCTCACTCTCTACAACTCCCTGAAAGGAGGTTATAGCCAGGTGGGGTCAGTCTCTTCTCCCAAGGAACAAGCGACAGGACAAGAGGAAATGGCCTCAAGTTGGGCCAGGGGAGGTTTCGGTTGGATATTAGGAAAAACTTCTTTACGGAAAGGGTTCTCAGGCATTGGAAGAGGCTGCCCAGGGAGGTGGTGGAATCGCCGTCCCTGGAGGTATTTAAAAGCCGGGCAGACGTGGTGCTGAGGGACATGGGTTAGGGGTGGGTTTGGCATAGGTTTATGGTTGGACTTGAAGTTCTCTTCCAACCCAAGTGATTCTATGATTCTAATGAGGTGCTTAGCTTAATCAGAGCAATACAAAGGTAAACTAGATGTAGCTCACAGTGTGATTCCAGACCTAGCAGAGCTATAGCAGAGATATTCCTGCAGAGAAATGATTTTCATGCATTTTACGTTCCAAAAACCTTTCGAACGAGTTGGAGGGAAAGGCAGGTGGACTGCAAGCGTGACACTCCGCAGCACCGCAACCCAGAGCTTCCCCGCTTAGCGCCCGGTGAGCTGCGTTCCCAGAGGATGCTGGATAGCTGTGCTGTTCCCGCTCCGCTGCCTCCGGGACCCATGCTACGGCATGTCTGCGTCAGCTCCCTATTGTTACTACATGGTGTGACACCAGAACGCTCTGCAAATTACACCAATTTTACCGAAAACAGTAATTCCATCTTATGCAATAATGCTCACTGTATTATCCAAGAAAGGAAGAAAACCCCGTGGACGGCACCTACTACCTACCGCTACGGAGAAACAACACAGAAACCGAACAGCCCGTCCATTTCGCCAGGAGGACCCCGACGTTCATTGTATTATTAACACCCTTATCACGAGAGACACGGAAGTGGGGACCAGCAAGCTTTTGGGGTTGCCTAACTACAACACGTATCCGCTCTCTGCCACCGAACACCTGTCCTTAAAAATTAACCTTCCGAGCAACCACAGATGAACCTCCATACGCCACTGAGAAAGTAAGAAAATTAAAGCAACAATTTGCCGCTTTTGAATAGAACCAATTTCTCAAGACTCAAGTCACAGTGGGAAACAGGATCTTAAGTTTTGAGTCGTTGCAAGTCTGAGTAATTAAATCTCATACAAAAACACATTAATACATGGACTACAAGTTTCTGAGGTGAGGAAAGATTAATAACCCTGGTATTTAACATACTATTATAGCTACAGGCACAATGAACTTCCCCTGTGTCTGGTGTACCATTGGGTATTGCATTGCACGATACTTATTTGCAGCCTCAGGCTTTTCTATTGAAATAGAATATAAAAATTCCAGCTTTCTAACCCACTGGTCACTGCACTACCAGGTCAATCTGTCCAGCAGAGAAAGACGTTTGGGTGTTTTTTCAGTACTCAGGTTGTGTAAATGCATCCAAGCACAACCTGCTAATCCTTCCATTTTAAGTCTTTCTTCACCAACACAGAGACTGGAAAAAAACTAAACCAAACTCTAGTTTGGTTTCCTGTGTTAGAACTGCTATTAGCCACAAACCATATGGCATTCAGATACGTAAATCCACCATCAGAAATTATTTCTGTGACTGTACGTCACAGAGTTGAGCTGATTTTGATGAGATGGACTTATGTGATATTTTTCTTAGAGAGTGTAAACAGCAATTTTTTCAAGCACCTAGGTTTACATTCACAAAAGGAATTTATGTTTAAAAAAATTTTTAAAAATAAAATCACAGTAGACACAAATGAAAAACTGCAATCTTCACATTCACCCTCTCAGCTGCTACCAGGATTCCCCAGGCACCTCAAAGTTTTCCATTCTCTAATCACAGGAAATTTAGCTTTCAGGCACACCCAGTTTTGGCAGGCCCGAGCAGCTTACCACCCTATCTTGCAGCTTAGTCTCACGCTTGTATTCACAAGCCCTTCTTGAGGGCTTCATCGGAGGGGTTTGATCCAGATGGCACTCAGACCAGATCACGTCCCTCGTGCCGGGGAGGCGAGTGGGGGTGAAGCGAGTGGCGGTGGGGCTGCTCTGCCCCACTCGGAGCTCCGTCCACCAGGAGGTGAGTGACGCTCAACCTCCCGTGTGGGAGATCTGGCTTAATCCTCACTAGCCTTCAGACCACCTTTCTCCAAGAAAGCGTTCTATCAACAGCCGATCTGCTCATTTATCGCAGAAGCTCTTGATCTCTTGTTGAAACTGATACACCTTGCAGGGAACATCAAAGGTCCATCCTGCAGACAGAACGGCTACGCACACACACAAGCGCAGACGATCACCTGGGAGGAGGAAGATCTGCATTCCAGGCTTTGTTTCGGTTATCAACTCTTTTATCCAATGACTTTGGCATATAAAACATCTGAATTTCTAGTGAAGACAAACGCCTCTGGTAAACCAGAATAAACCTCCCTATTTCCAAGGCAGTCGAAGTTTAAAAACCTGTATTTCCCTAGCCGCCCTCTTCTGCATACCTTCAGGCATCTTCCCACCGGTAGAACCCTTGACAGCTGCCGTGAATTCCCTTCCATTAGTAAAACACACAGAACGTAACCACTCTTACAATGGCGCTACGGCTCTGTGCTGCATGTCCTTGACTTCAATACCATTTTAAAGGCTATTTTTGAAATGCGTATCAGAGTTTTGGTGGATCTAGCCACATAGAAGCTGTATAATCGACGGCTTTTCTAGCAGACTATCTAAAACGTGCCACACTTGCTGCTGCAGGGAAAACGCACTTCACCAAATTAGTTCAGGCACTTCTGAGCGTTGTTGATAGTGATTAACAATTAACCCTCTTCCAAGCAGACTGAGAAGTTGATCAACTCCTGCATCCTTTACGCAGAAAGGAAACAATCCCGTTAAAGAAACCTGAATAAACACAGTTTAAGATGGTCCCAGAGAAAATAACCTTTTAAAGGAGCACAGTTATTAGGAGTTCTGAGGGGATTTCCCCTTATCTACTTCTTCAAAGAATATGTACTATATTCACAATATAAACCAATGCGGTTTAGGTGTATATACGTTACAAGCATTTTCCTGCAGTAGTAAAATGAGTAAACCTGAAACTTTCAAAGTGATTTTACTGCTCATTTTATAGATTCTCCTAGCCCTTTGATGCTCTGCCATTCCAGAAGGCAATCCTAGCCTCATACCTTTGTTGCTACTGCTCACGTCAACCGCACCCATTTCCAGGTTGTCTGTGGGAACAGTATGCACTGGGAATTAGCCAGGCATCTCCTGTCAGTAATCCTCCCAGCAGAATGCCAAATCCCATGGAGTGCCACAAAGACTTTCTCCAGCACGTGCACTTCAGCACGAAGTCCGCTACGGAGAGAAACAAAATATTAACGTGAATAAGACACAGAGACAGGAGCCACCAAGGAAACGGTAGTCTAGAAAATCCGGGCTCGCCAACGGCCACTTTTTAAGTAATCCGAAAGAAAGATTGGATTGCGTCCTCTCATATTAATAAGTAAATAAATAAAGCTTAACCAGGCGGTATCTACGTGCCAGAAGAGCTAAACATCCTCCTTCTAGCAAAGCAGTAGCTATAAGCACGTAAATTCTCTGCAGGTGTAAGCCTCTGATCGCCAGTGGGTCAGATTCCAGTGGACACCTTTAAAAATAAAGACAATCACATTTTTACACCCATCACACAGTACGTTACTTCTCGACAGAGTCGGAACAGTTGGAGCGGGAGCTGTTCCGTAATCACCATAGGCAAAATATTCCTTCCCATGCAGAAAGCTCGTCCTTTCACCGATGCCTGCATCCTACTCCAACCGCAGCGTTGACATTAAAATGACTAATCAATAGCGCTGCTCACAGTAGGTGCGGAGCCACGAGGAACTCCATGGAACAAACACTGCTCGCCGCGGGCAGAGGAGCAGCAGTGCTGAGGCTGACCAAGGAAATGTAAATCTTACACCCAGCCGTGACCAAAGTGTCTGGTGTGGCAAAGTACAAGAAGAAGAGCTCAAAAGCGCTATCACCAAGGAGACAGATGAAAACTGAAGATCATAGAATCATAGAATAGTTTGGGTTGGAAGGGACCTTTAAAGGTCATCTAGTCCAACCCCCCTGCCATGAGCAGGGACATCTTCAACTAGACCAGGTCACTCAGAGCCCCGTCCAACCTGGCCTGGAAAGTTTCCAGGGATGGGGCATCTCCCACCTCTCTGGGCAACCTGAGCCAGAGTCTCACCACCCTCAGCGTAAGGAATTTCTTCCTTATATCTACCTATATCTACCAACCTAAATGTTGGTACTTGCCACAATCCACACAATTCTTATTACGGCCATTGTTTGGGGGAATAATCAAACGCACAAGGTGCTCATAACAAGATCTTTTTATTTAAACGCTCAGTTTCAAACGGAAAACGTGAGAACTATACTCCACAAAAGATGACCTAGAAACTTAGCTGCAAAGATTATTATTTTTCAAATTTGTTCCACGGAACTTTTCTGTAGCGAACTAAAGTCTGGTGGAAGACAACCCACTCATCTGCCTAGTTAATCTGACTGAACGCTATGAATGTATGTCTTAACAGATTTTCTACTATATTTCTAAACAAATTTTATAGAATTTTTTAATGTATAGACACACACATATACACACTGCGATTTCTCTGGTAAAATCACTATCACTAAAACATGATGACCCTGGTGGCATACCCCAAATGCTGCAGCTCAAATACCTCACTTTTACCTGATAAACTAGTGAAAATTGAAGATGACTCACGCTAATAGCTGGGCCAAGGCGCAGCTGAAGGTAGTACTTGAAATAACTTCTCTTTGCTTTTCCACGATAACTAAGAAATGGGAACAATGGTTAAAGAGATGCACTGTGGCTGCTTTTAGCTATGTTGACTTAAAACTGTATTTACTGCCAAGTTTCAGGTTTCATATCTCGCATATGTCCAGACATGCGATTTAGCACATTATCGGAGCGGTCTGAACCACTGAAGCCTCTTCTGTGGAAGCACGGCAGGAAAACACTCCGGTGTAGTATGACAGAAGGCCAGCAATAGCCTTTCCAGCTACAACGGATTATTCTGAGAAACAGTCACTTAATAAATTGGTAAGATTCCTCTCAGCACAGAAAGCTCCTCTCCAAGCCAAAGACAGTAGAAAAAAATAAAGCATAAAGAAAAGTAATTTAAATGTGAATTGTATCATCAATCCTTTACATGTTAGCACTCACAATAAGACAGTCGGTGATCTTATCTAGTGGTGGTTAACCACAGGGGAGGTTGTAAACATGGATTTAACTAGTTAAGAGTGCATTCTGACAATTCGGAGCAAATCTCGACTCCTTTTATTTTGGCAATGAAGTATACAAGCAAAGATTTCTTTTGCAATTACACATTCTTCTCAAAATAGCTTTACCGCGTAATTACTTCACTATGGTGGTCAAACTACACTGACAACTCACAAAGCCACCTACAGAAGTATATCTGTAATAAACGTATACCTTCCACCTATATGGGCATTACCAGAGAAAAAAAGGTTTCATATCCACACAGAATAAATGAAGCCCTCTGTGAGAAGAGTGATACAAACTGGACTTTCTCATCATCACAGAAGCATTGCTGCATTTTTGGTAATATTAAAGAAGATGGAAATTTGTTTTTAAACCCCCCAGACCCTAGAAATAACTAGAGGCTTAACTAATCTATGCTTTAAAAGACCAAAAGTCTTCAAGCATACACAGAATTCCACAATTAAAAATACCCAGGTAGGTTACTAACACAACAAAATTAGAAAAAAACAATTTGGAAATACTATGCCGGTGCAAGTAGTGTATCAGCACTATTTATTTTCTTGAGTACACATCCAGAGGAAGCCTGCAACATCCTGGATTCTTACTTGGAACAAGCCTTTGTAGTCTCCTCTGGCCACCAGCCAGAGGAACCACCACGTTCTCATGGTTGTCTGACAGGCACGAACTGCCCCGTTTCATGGTTTGTAACAGCCATGTCACTATTGCCCTGATAAGCAGCTGAAACGGACCCAGAGCGCATCCTTCCCAAGACCTCCAGGCCTTGAGGTCAACCCTAAAAACCATTTTTGCACCCCCATTTCTGAACACTGAAGCCAGAAATAATGCAAGGCTGCCCAAAGCAAAGGAAGGAAAGGAAACACTTCCCTCGCTTTCCGCGCTGCCTAAAATTATCCTCCATGCGTCTCTGCGGCTATCAAGATTGTACACAATGCATTCACTCAGCCTTCAAAATCCCAGGATCTATCTCTGATTGTACTTACTCTAGCATGACAGTGGGAGACAAAGAGAGTTCATAAATAAATTCATGTGTCCAATGACACTTTCCGGTGTTTGGACATCACAAGACATTTTTTCAAGACAGAACAACCCTTAAAAACAACTAAAAGTGGCCCTGTTACTTTTTAATTCCCTGTACCTACTATCCTTGGATTTCTGTATTGATTTTTCAGAAGATCTGACTGCAGCAGCTGGCATCTGTTTAAAAACCTGACCCGTGCTGTAGCTCTCCGGGCATTTTCTGCTGAACTAAGGCATAAGCAGAGTTGCTATTTGTCCTGTGCATTTTTTAAAAGAAGTGAAAACACAGCCTCTTTCCAGCCAAGGGTAGTTTTGTCATCCAGCTTTTTGGGAGGCAGTGTTCCACCCCACAGCTGCAGCGACTAAAAGCTTTCAAGGTCTTATCCTGCAAGGAAGGGATGGAAGCTACTGGCTTGAAAATTCAAGAGCAGCTAGAATACAAAACATATTAGAGGTGCAGATTATCAGCTGTTACGGTATGTCTAACACTCCAGAAAGCACTAGCCACCTTTAAAACTTGCTTTATTGAAAATAAAATAAGTGAAACGGCCCCCAAAGCCATTCCCTTTCTGAAAGTTAAGAGGTGGAACGCTCTAGATCAGTCACACTGTCTCACCGAGAGTGAGAAAGTTGGTTACTTTCACTACTTTTCTTTTCCCAGGTGGGTCATGCCAACAGCAAGCCGAGTGGAAAGTGGGTAAGACTGGAAAAGCTACGTAGGATGGTGGAAGGCTCTTGCACAAAGTTTTGTCCGCCTTACAGAATCACAGAATGTTAGGGGTTGGCAGGGACCTCTGGAGATCATCTGGTCCCAGCCCCTGCCAGAGTAGGTTGCACAGGATGGCGTCCAGGCGGGTTGGGAATGTCTCCGGAGTTGGAGACTCCACCACCTCTCTGGGCAGCCTGTACCAGGGCTCTGCCACCCTCAAAGGAAAGAAGTTCCTCCTCGTGTTGAGATGGAACTTCCTACCTTCGAGTTTATACCCATTGTCCCTTGTCCTGTCACTGGCCACCACGTGTCCAAGAACTGTTCAGCAACAGCCAGAACAGGGGGGTGTTACCAACAACGTGTCAGTCCCAGACGTGAAACACAGCACCCTGTGGGCTGCTACAAAGACAATTAACTCAGTCCCAGCCAGACCCAACACAAACCCCCTGGAGGAAGCTCCTGTAGGAGTACCAGCATAGAAACAGCTCCTTCCAAAACCAACTCAAACCCAACCACCTGGTCACCAAATCACAGAACGCTTGAGGTTGGCAGGGACCTCTGGAAGTCACCTCGTCCAACCCTGCTGCTTGTCCAGACCAGTTTCTAGATGGTTTTTGACTCTCTCTAAGGCAGGAGGTGGCACAACCTCCCCGGGGAACCCACAGCAGTGCTCAGCTGATGCAGAAAAACAAATCCTGATGCAGACAAACAAATTTGGGTAGTTGCATAACTTACATAACACAGAAGAAAATGCAATGCATTAAAACACTTGATGTGACTTCTGTTACACTCTGTGTCTTTTGGCATAAATAATGAAAAGTAAGAAACCTCCCTCTGTCAAAAATCCACAACTAGCAACTATCCTTTTTCAAAGCTTGCCCTACGAGGTGGTGAGCTCACCAAGTTCTACCAGAGAAAAATAAGTCCTGTGGCAATAAAGTATGTCAGCAAAGGCCTTTTCTTCCTCTCCTGTTAATTCTTAGCAAAATATTTTTCTCTACCTATGAAACAGAGCTTTGAACTACAGCAAACAATTCTTTCCCATCAGACAGGGATCTATTTGTCAGATCAGTAGGGCGTTGCTAAAGTCAATGTTGGTCAGGAAAGGGAGTAAAGTCTACTTCAGCATTCTCTCAGGACGCTCACAATAGCTGAGGAATTGCTCTAAGTGAACTGGGATTCCGAGTCCTGGCAAGCAGGTGGATTGTATAAATCTCACATACAAAGAAAGTGTGTTTTTACAAAACAGTAAGTCCTAGAGTCACAACCAGGAATGATTACAGTTGGCAGGTGTCACTGGGGAAGGACACATCACGGTGAAACGCATACAAAGAGGCTCACAATAAAAACAAACGAACCACAAACGCAACAACCACCCCTCAAAGTGTTCAAGGCCAGGTTGGACGGGGCTTGGAGTAACCTGCTCTGGTGGGAGGTGTACCTGCCCAGGGCAGGGGGGTGGAACGAGATGGTCTTTAAGGTCCCTTCCAACCCAAACCGTTCTACGACTCTGTGACCATCTGTCTCCAGTATTCACACTGTTCCACACCCCAGCCAAGACGTGCAAGCCCAATCAAAATTATTACTTGGAGAAACACAAAAATCTCACAAGCCAACGTAATGGCAATTCAAACCACATCAGCCCAGAATATGGACCGATGTGTAATTTTTCCTGCTAGACAGACGCCCAGACACACATCCCCTGCCATTCCCAGCCCACCAACCACGGTGATCACTGGTGCCACTGCCCCGTGGCAGCTGTGCGCTACGAGCGTGCAGGTCACGTAAGGTGGATTCACTGGTGACTCTGAGCAGGTATCTCCTACTCAAGCTCATGGTTTTAGCTCCAGAAGTGTCCAAGAAGAACAGCACCATCCAAGATGGCAGCTGCCCTATTGACACAAACCGGTTGTATTTTGATTCTCTGCAAGACAAATCCATAAATAATATGAAAATATAATCTGCTTAGTTCTTCAGAACCCAGGAAGCATTTGCACTTTCTTATAACTAAATAAGGTATTGCCCAAGCCATGACAAAACAAAAAGGACCATGTAACATGTTCATAACTCATTATCTTGGACATCAGGAGGATAGCTGGGATAATACAGATGAAATATCTACATATAAACAGATACTCTGTTTATGAAAAGTATTCCACTCCACCATGTTTCACATTAGATACCCTACAACGACAAGTCTTTATCAAGATGACGCAGCATCGAGTACGTACACTACATATCCAGAAATTAAAATAGGATAGTAGTCTCAGGAAGCGTTATTAGCCAAAAGTCCTAATACCCAATACTTTCACAAAGCTGGTTAATAGTGGTATTGAGGGAGGAAAAATAGAGAATTGTCAGCCTGAGCACCAGATGCCCTGAATTCCAATTTCATTTAGCACGGAATTCATGGTGCCTGGAGGGACTGGAGGTAGGCAACGATGGCCCTTATTATCTGCCTCTAAAAGAAAAAAAAGCCATGCAGATTTTAGTTAAATTAGCAGGCTGGTTCAAACAAAACCTTGTAACTCGAAGTATCTTACAGTACCCGAATTACAGGATACAGTTCAAATGACACCCTCAGCCCTATACATAACTCTGTCAGGAAAGGTATGCCTCTGTTCTGCGCACCAAATCTCTCATTTCCTATAACCAGCGAAGTAGAAATCCTCCCTCACTTGACACATTTTTCTTCTTGTCTAATTATACTGTAATTATTAACTTCATTCTGTTGCTTCACAGAAGAGATCTTTTCAAGTCCGTGCAGATTAGCTGTAAATCTTCTATACCTCATTAATATTTTAAATGCCTATTTTAAGTTTTTCCACACTAGACGTAATTTGTGTCAGCGCAAATGCTTTTTAGCCGTAGTCTCACAAATCCGGTAATCTCCCCAAACGCGAGATTCGTTACAGGGAGGGAAAGGAAAGAGGGGAATTTTGTTTCTGAATAGGATCATTTTGAACTTGGATCGTTTCAACAAACCAGCTTGCAAAAAGAACGGCCCTGAATCAACAGAGCGGAGGCAGGTGGGAACGACAAAATAGCTTCAGGAATGCGTACACGCCCGCTCTCCCACAAATCCCACTGGCGTAGGGATGCTGGTAGCAGAGTCTGGTCGGACTACTCAGACTACCCAAAGGTTCAGCGCCGAGAACGTACAGAAACGGTGACATTACTGGATGTGGGCGGGCTGAGAGGGAAGAAGCAGTGAAATGATGTAGTCGGCATTTCCTCTGAGCGGGACCTGCTTTTTTGTCCTATATCCTGACAAAATTGACTGTTCCTCATTCCCTCTGCTCAGCTGCACCCCACCGAGAGCAGCCAGCGCTGTATTTCTGCCTTTTCCCTTCGATACAAATGAAGCCAAATAGACAATTCTGAAATGTTATAAATAAAGAGGTAAGCAAGCCCTCCTGAACCTAACAGTGACGGTATTTTAAAGCCTAACACTTTATTATCCTTTACATTTTTTATCTGACGAACGAGTGAGAACTTTCAAGTCCTGTTCTACTATTTAACAATAACTCCTGTAAAACTACAGTACGTACCTCAAGCAATAACATTCTGCTTACTCTGATAAGCAATAAATCACCTGGATTTATTTTGGTAAACGCAAATAACTTGATACGAAACATAATTATTAAGGCAGAGAGTATCGATTTCATGGCATCTGACCACAGAAAATTCCTTACTAAAAAGCAAAAAAAAAAAAAAAAAAAAAAGACCCGGACTAGATTAAATCCAACAATCATTCATTAAACAAATTACCAGAGTGTAGCTGCCCAGTGACAAGCAGTCATTACTGTAGCTTCAGTGAGGTGCTATTAGAAGATCACGATTCAAACAGCTATTAGCAAGTGCTGCCCTAAATCCTAAATACGGGTTATCCCCTGCTAAAAAAGACAACAGAAGCAAGTTTTCAATAGTGACAGGCTGAGATGGGAGATGGAGCCATGCAGCAGGGGAGGGTGCTCCACATCCTCGGTAGAAGCTCCCAAGGGAGAAAGGACCATCCAAAAAACCAAAGCAACAACAAAAACCACAGGAAGAGTCTTTCCTGAAACTGCAAACTGCAATCATCTTTCCCTTCCGTGCTGTGAATTTTGAATTTTATCAGACTAGATTGGTATCAGGCAGTGGTGTAATAATCTTAAAAAAATAAAATAATTAAAGAGGAACAGAGTGCAGCCCAAGGCCGAAATTAGCATCCAGAATTAACTTTGCACAGGGAGATTCCCCAGCCCTTACAACCACATGGTGGTTTAATAACTGATATCCCAGAGGAACAGCTGCTGTGCCAGTATCTCTCACCTCTACCTTGTTCGGACAAACTGCCGCCTTGACTTCTGTGGAATCCGTGCTCTTGCTTTGGTTATATATTTGACAATAATTTTTATTTTGTTCACATAAACAACGTCTAATTTGATTCTACAAACCACACAAGGCACATGGGATACCATTACCTTGAGCTTGTACCCCACAAGGAGAATGTTAAATTGGCAGGTACCAAAAAGAGACTACGAAAGGGTCGCGTCTTCAGTTATATCATATAAAATAAGATTCACTATGTACTCTGTAATCCCAGTGCACCGGCGTCTGGAAACCAGTCCGTCCTCTGACAGCCCTAAAGAGGGAAGAACTACTGTTATCTTAATTTTTTTTAACGTTTGGCTGGTAGGCTTAGTTTTAAAGGACACAGGACCTGCCCTTTGAGCAGACTCAAATTTCAGAGCAGCCACGTTATCCTGGATCGCTGAGATCAAGCACCCGATTATGCTCTCTGTCCTGCCAATTAGGGGATTGGCGTGAAACGCCAATTAGGGGATTATCCTACGCAGTCCTGCAACCACAAAGAGCTGGAAACGACAGAAACAACTGTAATGATGAGTCTAAGGAAGATGTGACGTTACGTGAGCCAGCCACAACAGACGGAGACAGCGGACTTCAAGGAAAAACGATGACCCCAGTGAACAGCGCTGGGATCTCAACACCCACCTGATGCTCGGCAGCCACAAGTCATAGAATCGTAGTATCTCTGGGGTTGGAAGAGACCTTCAAGATCATTGAGTCCAACCATAACCTACACTACCAAAATCACCACTAACCCATGTCCCTCAGCACCACGTCTGCCCGTCTTCTAAATACCTCCAGGGATGGCGATTCCACCACCTCCCTGGGCAGCCTGTTCCAATGCCTGAGAACCCTTTCCGTAAAGAAGTTTTTCCTAATCTCCAACCTAAACCTCCCCTGCCACAACTTGAGGCCATTTCCTCTTGTCCTGAAGCCACGAGCTAAGGAAAACGTGGCCATAAGAAACTCCAGCCAAAAGGGATTTTCTTAGTTTCCAGTTGAAAGAAGGGACACCAACACGTCAAGCTCACATCTACCAAGTACTCCTCACGCCGGCACCGAAACTCTTCACATCTGGCCTTAAATGAAGTGTAAGTCTAAGGAAAAACCAGTGCCTGTAAACAAGGTTTTAAGCACTGAGAGGACACACATGACACTTGATTTAGCAAGCCCAGTGACACAAGGTAGGCATGCCTCTATTTCCCTCTATTTCATAAGCTTTTAGCTCCATTTCTCTGTATTAAGTTGAGCTCTGAATTACTGTAATTTGCCACAACAGGTTTATTCACATCAAGACAAAGCCGGGGCAGCATTTTTCAAAAAAAGGATTAGATGACTGTAACTACTACCATCTGCACTTATGCGTGTTTAGACTCCGAGAAGGGTAATCACCACACTTCAGGGCATGATCTGCAGGGGTCAGACAGATAATCTTACACCCATCTTTCTGGTTTTGACATTGCCCAATTGGGTAGGTGCATAATAGAGGATATTAGTCTTCCCTGAAGCGTTAGTTATTCATCACTGCCGGAGGCAGCTCTACAGATCTGAGATTATGAGCCAGTCTAGTATGGCAACCTGTTCTCTCCAACTCCGAAACGCGCTCCGCGGCCCAGAGCTTCAACACTACGTCGCATCCCAGATACGAATAAGAGATAATCTACGAGCGCGCCGCAAGATTTCATGGAGCGATTTTGGAAGGGATTATTATTACACCAAGGGCCGACAGACCACTAAAGACAGGGAGTATTTTACGGAGGGCTTTCTGTTTGTTAAATTTGCATTTAAGTAACAGACAGAAATTAGAGTATCTTGCACTTTAAACCTAGGGCAAGTATATAAATACAAATCAAGTATCGCTCCTACAACTGGTAGTTGTTTTCAACTATATAACCCAATATAGTTTTCAATCTATATAACCCAAAATAGGCCTAAGGATTTCAGTCTTAGCTTCGCTAGCACTTGGAAATAACCAGTGGAATCTTCTCAGGCTACAGGGAAGGTAGACACATTTCATTAGAGAGACACAAGAAGGCCGCTTTGACTGACACAGGAGAGAAAACGGTTTTCACAGACCCACTAATTTAAGAGCAAAACAAATTAAGAGCGTGAAAGCATCTATATTTCAAAATTGTGAATAAGCAGTAAGTTCATTTTATTCATGCATCTGATTTGCCACCTACTTACTGCAAGCACCTCCTCCCAGTTTGCTCATCAGCGCACACTCCTATTTTAAAAAATGAAGGATAAAGACTTCTTTCCATAAAGCAAGCCAGCAGATACATTCTGCAGGATGGAGAGGACCATCCTCTGGCATGGGAGCTGCCAGCGGGGACACCCCCTGGCCCCCACCAGCCCTCCCAGCCAGAGCAGAAACCTCCTCCTCTCCCCAGCTCAGCTGGTCACCTCCGAGATGATGATCTGATTGGGCTGCAAGTCATTAGCTTAAACACTGAACTAACAGGTCTTGGCCAACTCAGCGCATTCAGATTGCGAGGGCGTAGGGGATATTTACAGGCAGCGCTCCCATTAGATCCCAGAGTCCACAGTTCTCCAGCAAGAGCGTTGAGGGCAGGATGGGGTTCAGCCAGCAGCGAAGCCGTCACTTCTATCAACTTCAAAACAACTTTTGTGACTACCAGTGAGGTCCCATTCCACAGCGGAGTGACTGTACGTAACCCACTGATTAATAAATGGCACTGCTATGGTGCAACGTGGGGTTTTTCGCTCAGGGTTTCAAATAAGCAGGCAATTTTTTTTCTCACCACGCTTTTGAGAGACGGGATTAGTTATTATTGAGCCATTTTACGGTCTGTGAGAAAACACAGAAAAGGAAATAAGAGTCCAGAGATTCTTTTTAAATGCTCTGAGAATTTAGTTGAAAGCTGGACTACCCAACACCTGTAAGTAACTTTAGCTAGACAGGCTGTGGAACTTACAGAAACTTTCAAGGGGAAACCTCCATCCCAGAATTTCCCATCACCCCCACTTGACCTATGGCCATCTTTAATGGGAGCAAATTCCACCTTCCATAGGTACTGCAGCACACGGTCAGGCTGAAACACGGGGAAGCTCAATGTTTCCTCAATGTCAAAGACATTTGCTCAAATGTCTTGGGGCGAAACTGGCACCATTAATAATGCTATCCCTGCAGTGCTGCTTGCCCTGAGAATTATTTACAAAATGATCAACTGTCACAGCAATTCATGGAAATAGAAACGTCATCGTTATTCCCACTAATGAGACAATAAATGCGTAGAAAGAAGATAAATTACTTGTCTAGAACCATTCAGCAAGTCAGAATCTAACTAAAGCCTAGATCTTTTAACCAAAAGACTCACGTTCTAATCCTTTCCTGCCCCATTTCCGGATCTGTAAAGTGCTATTAACAATGAATTTTGCAAGTTTATTTCAAGCAGGTTTCACCCAACAGTTTAGATTTGTTTAAATATCAAAGCGAAACGTAGACCAAAACCAGCAAATGAACGCCATTTTACCCTCATTTGGTTCCTCGCCAAAGCCTGCAGTTCAGACCGGGTACATCAAAAAGCCCCAAGCTTCAGGCAAGAAATCCCAATCTAGTTTTGCCGGCGTAGCTAGAGAGGTGCCGTTTCAGCCTGAAAACGGATCATGGCTTGTGCCTTGTGTTCTGCCTGAAAACGGGCACTAGGTTCAGAGAAAAACAGCAAATGCAAACAGTTACACTGAGTCTTCACGTCAGCATTTGGCGCTCGCAATAGCCAGCCCCATGCTCAGATGGCTGCTGAAAGCACGTGCGAAGTCTGGAAGATGAAGCTTCTTATTTAGACTGAAAGATCCTCACAGCAATTAATGGTAAAATAACTGCCAGCAACACATGCCTCATACGGTACAGCTCGATCCCTAAGGAAAGCTGCGATCTGAAACTCCTTCTGAAGCGCGCTGGCGTGGCACTAGCGTACGTACCTCTGCACCACTTCTGATCTGTCAGCCAGGCACCTCATCCAGAAGTCCTTTGAGTCACTGGCACGAATAACCGAAGCATTCCTTTCCTTTGAATCCGCAAAATCCAGCTAATGGATATGAATAAAGGAAAGAAAATATTGAGGAATTTAGACTTGGGAAAAAAAAAAGAAAGAGAAAAAAAAAAGAGTAATTTCATCAAGTATCACAATGTATGCAGTAAAATCTATTTTGAGATGGAGGACTTGTGTTCTAAAGAACTTCTCAAACTGGTAAGGTAGAGGGGAGGTGAGGGGGTGTTTTTTGGTGCAGCTTAGGACCCATTTGGACTGAGAAATGGCAGCCCTGGAAAAATTCTTCACCTTTCAACCACCTTGAGAGAGATTAAGCACCTTTAGCACGCTTAGTATTCTCTTTCTGTCGGCTCCGCTGCCGAATTCCTTACCTGCTGCCTGCACTGGGGTGCCTGGCAGGGATGGGCGAGCACGCACAACAGTCTCGGTGACTTCTGCTTTGTAAGCCAAGTTCGTGACTCCGGATTTCAGACAGGGCTCGCCAACATAATTGACACAATCTGCGTCTCAGCAGTATAAAAGGAAACACTCCCTGTCTCTTCTCCCACCGCTGAAGTCCGGGCAAATGGAAAACGGGGCGGGAAGAGATCACGATAGATTGCCTGCGTGGCAGGAATCAGCCCGTGAGTTAGCAAGGTACAGGTGTCTCTTCTCCAGGGTTCCCAAGAGGTGCCGGAAAAGGTGCCCGTTCTTGTAAGGCAGCTTCTTTCCCCTGCAGCAGTTTGCGCTTGGCGGTGGCACGCCTCCCCGGCAAAGAGACCAGACCCACCCTCACCTTGGCCACGCTCTCCCTCCTCTCCTTCTGCCAGATAAAGCATCCAGCACCTGGTGCCAGCCAGAGGATGGAATTAATCAGAAGCGTTTCGAGGATCAACACGCGAGATCCACCCTGTATAAGCTGATTACAGAATTTACCGGACTCCTGACACTTTGCGTCACGCAGCCAGAACGCCAGATGCCAGGCGGTGCCGATACGGCTCTGACAAAACCAGGCTGAGGCAAAAGGCCCCAGGATTATCCGCTCTGGAAGGGATGTCATTGAGAGGATGCGACCGGCTGTGAACAGAGTGCTGCAATTATCACGCGGGGAAAAGCTAATTGACTTACAGCGAGTAACGCGTGACAAGAAGAGGGAAAGACTGTCCTCAGCAGCACTGGCAGCTCAGTTAATTGCGGATTGACTGGAAGTGCAAAAGTATTAGCGTGCAAAGATCAGTGAATCACCAAGCTGTGCCCGCCGTAACAAACAGGACAACTCCCTTCATCCATGCTATAAAACATCCATCCACAATTGCCTCTGGAATTCACCTGCAGGACTGTACAGCCGTACGCGGCCGGCACGGGCCACGCGAGGCCGGCGCAACAAAACGGGGACGTACTCTTTGTGCTGGGAATTCTCTTTCTCCAAGTTGTTGCGCACGTTCTCAAACGCAAGGGAGGGCTTTATTCTTTGGCATCGTGAGCCAAAAATTTTTGTTTAAATGTTTAAATTTTTTGCCCTTTTCTTAAAGCCTCACCTGAGGAGCGGCAGAGCGGGGCACCGCAATCAGGCGGTTCATAGCTACAGAGGAAGCTTGGAAAGTTTAAACTTGGAGGTTCGAAACCAGCCTGCGAAAGAGCGATCTCAGCATTTAATATTTTATTATTTTAAACAAAAACATGTTTATTGAGGGAGGGAAACTTGACTCATTATCTGAGCATCTGGGATTACCAGTACTGGATTTATGAAAGAGGCTGCAGCACATGGCTCCCTGCAACTGCCCTGATCTGCGGTTCCAGGCTCTGCCCGCGTTACCCTCCGACAGACGGGAAATCACCCGAACCTCTTTTCCCGGGATCGCCCTTAGGAATCAACCAGCCGCGTCTTGCAAACCAGTTCTATCGGCGCCAGCGGCGTACGCTCATCCACCCCGCGACTCTTTCCATACATCCCACTACTGGAGCACCCATCCATGGGTGCCGTGCCGCGCTCCGGGACACCGGGAGCTGCTGGGTGCCGTCCTGAGGGAATGACGGCCCATTCGCGCCACCCGGGACTCTTTCCATGCACCCCATTACCGGAGCACCCATCCATGGGCGCCGTGCCGCGCTCCGGGACACCGGGAGCTTCCGGGTGCTGTCCCGAGGGAACGACGGCCAGTTCGTCCCTCGGCAGGAGCCCACGTCCGCTCCCGGCGCCAGCCCCGGTGGGTGGCTTGTCCTCCTCACTTACTTCTGTTAATTGTGGTCGCTTCGTTACGTACGCATTTTAATATTTTGGCTTTTTTTTTTTTTTAACGGGGACGAGCCTAACCCCCTTACTTCTAAAGAAGGTGAAAAGTTTGCTGACATACCTGTGAAGAATGAAGAGCTTTTTTCCTTCTTTCCTTCTTTTAACAGCTACGCAACCATCAAGAACAACGTTGCAACAACCGCAATTTTACCACACACCTATAAAACACCGTCCGGGGCCGGGACATGGAGCACCCGGCGCGCAACGGCCCCGGCGNCAACCTGGCCTTGAACCTCCAGGGATGGGGCAGCCACAGCTGCTCTGGGCAACCCCGGCCAGGGGCTCCCCACCCTCACAGCCAGGAATTTCTGCCCAGTATCCCATCTCAATCTCCCCTCTGCCAGTGTGAAACCATCACCCCTCGTCCTGTGGCTCCACTCCCTGATCCCGAGTCCCTGCCCAGCTTTCCTGGAGCCCCTTTCGGACACTGGCAGGGGCTGGAAGGTCTCCCCGGAGCCTTCTCTTCTCCAGGCTGAACCCCCCCAGCTCTCCCAGCCTGTCCTCCCAGCAGAGGGGCTCCAGCCCTCCCGGCATCTCCGGGGCCTCCTCCGGCCGCGCTCTGGCGGCCCCACGGATCAATCACCTGGGCAGCGCTGGGCACCCGCCCTGAGGGGCCGCAGGGACAGAGCGCAGCTTTCAAGCGAAGGTGGCGGAAGCCCACCTTGCAGGGTTATCCCGAGGAACGGACCTGGCCTTCAGCAGCTCCCGACACCACCCTGACACGCGGGGAGGACTTCAGAGGTGCCTCCTGGGTGCCGCGGTGGCCACTGGAACAGCTCTGCCACCCGGAACGGCCGGCGGCGTGAGGCATCACCCGCTCCGCCATCAGGCACGTCTGAAGCAGGAGCTGATGAAGTACCAACATCGGGTATCTCGAGCCCAAACTACTGAAGGACCTCATTTTTATATAAATACAGTCTCCATTGAGTTCAGCTCTGCCAGAAGATAAATTTCAAGTACATAAGTTTTAGCTGAGCCATAGATTTGCAGTATTTTTCCAGGGATGCAAACCCCGACCCTTTGCTTTTCCCTGTGCTCTTGCGTAAGCTGAATCTCGGAAATGGCTATAACAATTTGTGTTGTTTTGATAGAGTTAATTACCTGATGCAACCCCGCGTTCTGAAAATGAAATTGTAGGGATATACTTGCGAACAGTCGGCCCTATAATTGGGTTCGTCCTCCAGGCACAAGCTTTATCTAAGAGATCTGACAGGGCGCAGAGTTTTGACTCGCGGAGAAAGCTCTGTGGCACCGCGCGGCGTTTGCCTTCCTCTGCAGGACGGGTGGGGAACGCTCGGGATCACCGGCTGCTCTCCCTGATCTAACCCATCCCCGCTGGAGAACCTCCTCCCCTCCGATGGAGCCAAAGCTCTTCGCCCCCCACGCGGCGGCAGCAGCATCAAAACTTCACTCCAGTTTAGAAATAATTGACGCCCGATTTGCACAGACCCGTTTCTGTCTGCCAGGACACGGCCTGTCCCACCACACGCACCGGGTCAATCGTCACGGCTCCATCGGTACCTCTGTGGGGTTGTGGCACCTGAATGCATAGTTGCTCGGTGGCGTTTACCTGTCTGTGTCCCGCTGACCATCGGTCACCATCGGCCCCTCGGCAGCAGCCGGAACACTGATGGAGCCTGGCTGCAAGGCGCTTCCAGGGCTGCCGGGTTCCCAGCAGGAAAGCAGCGTGAGCGTACGTAAGGAAGGATGGAAAACCACATCATCCTCACGAGAAATCTGCTCGGCACCAAAACCAGAGCAATCCATTCCTACAGCAATTCTGGAGCAACATCGGTTTGCATGGCCGAGTAGAAAAGTAACGATATAATTGAGAAATGCTCAGAGTAATCACAGAATCACAGAAAGTTAAGGGCCCTCTGGAGATCATCTGGTCCAACCCCCTGCCAGAGCAGGGCCACCTACAGCAGGTGGCACAGGATGGCATCCAGGTGGGTTGGGAATGTCTCCAGAGTGGGAGACTCCACCGCCTCTCTGGGCAGCCTGTGCCAGGGCTCTGCCGCCCTCAAAGGAAAGAAGTTCCTCCTCATGTTGAGATGGAACTTCCTGTATTCAAGTTTGTACCCATTGTCCTTTGTCTTGTCCCTGGGCACCACTGAAAAAAGCCACCCCCTCCTCCTGGCCCCCTCCCTTTAAGTATTTGTAAATATTGATGAGATCCCCCCCTCAGCCTGCTCTTCTCCAGGCTAAAAAGACCCAACTTCCTCAGCCTTTCCTCATAAGAAAGATGCTCCAGCCCCCTCATCATCTTTGTGGCCCTAATAATTACTGAAAATAAGCTGTTTATAAAGCTCCCAAGCATGACTGAAGGGAGGTGGCACGGACACGGGAACTTTTACTCCATCAGACTGTATATAAAGTGAGCGTAACATTCCTATAAAAAGGGAAATGAAGCAGAGTTGAAGAGTCTCCCTGTCGTCCTCCTGGCTACTGACGAAGAGTAG
Organism: Chionis minor; assembly: GCA_013398295.1. NCBI lineage: Eukaryota > Metazoa > Chordata > Aves > Charadriiformes > Chionidae > Chionis > Chionis minor. The sequence goes on along the minus strand of VZSF01006625.1, from coordinate 503,025 downwards.
GAAGAAGGAAGATTTCCATGGAGAGGTAGTAGAGAAGATCCAATTATTTCTAAAAAAAAAAATAATAAAAGAAATAATCCTGTGTTCGTTTCCCAAGCCTTCTAATTACCTTCTGCGGATTTAGCGGAAAGGCTAAACTGGCTCCGCCGCGCCACGGGCAGGGCGCCCCGCTAGCAGAGATGCGGCCCGTCCGTGTCACACAACATGCACACCGCAAAGTTTAGTTCAATTTTATTTTCCACTGTAACGGTTTTCGAATGATACATCATGCAGTCTGCCAGTGTATCCATCCATCTCTGAGAGAATTTTAGAAGGAAGATAAAAAGACTTATCTCCACGGGATGGGGGAAGGAGGGTGAGATCTGCGATCGAGAGTTTAATACATTTCAGCATCATTTGATGCAATGGCAAAAAATTTCCCCTTGTTACCAGCAAAACGTGTCCACAATTTATTTTTTCCTAAATTGAACACTACTGTAAAGATACACAGAGCCCAGAGAATACACATCTGCAGTACACGTTACACACTTTACAAACTAGACATGTAGAATTCTACAGAATGCCTCAACCCCCATGGTTCTCCCACAACGAAAAGTGTTGCAACGGACTAAATTGTGAGAGCCAGAGAGGAACTGGTGGAGCGGTGTCCCATCCTGCACAGCGGATGTTCCCCAGTGCACTTCGCCGTTCATACAGGCACAGTGAAGACGAAAAATCAAAGCAAGGGTAGATTAGGATTATCCTGCCAATTTATTTTTGGGTTCCTTCCATTTCCAGTGGAGACGTACTTCATTCACGTTTAGCCAAGGTCTTTCTCCTCCAATAAGGGAAATTTGATTAGGCCTTTTCCTTTTGGACCTGCACGACCATTTGGTTTAAATACCCATTTATTCAAATGAAACAATGTTCAGCCTAAAATTCTTTATTTCTTCTATTTCCAAGCCTTATTTATCAACACTGCAGGCAAACGTGCATCTTAGTCCATTAGGCTCTAGACGACAAAATTTAAAAGTTACTCATAAAGTTCTATAGGCAGAAATTATTGTAGCGACGTTTTTTGTGACTTATTTTTTAGTTTTCAGTGTATTCAGGATAATCCGCTCTCCCCCTTGTTGAATTAAATACAAACTTAAAAATGCATCAGCCACGATCGTTCCAGGTTTAAAACTTTCCTCGCTTTTGAGAAAACAAGTCGATGAAACGTGAACTCAAGGACAAACACAAGATATTTGAACATATCATTAAGAGAAGCTCAAGCGAGCAGGAAATACTTTTTAATTACTAGCAAAAAGAACAATATGCACTTTAGTTCCATCTGAAGTACGTTTTCCATTTGTGAACAGTATTTCCACCAAAATTTGTCCCATGCATGACATTTTAAGATGTGAAATTTCATTTGCGCTTTACAAATCACAACTTTAAAATTAGCCTAGAATAAATATAACACAACATTCAAAGAGCAAAGAAAGTCAGATAGCATCAAGTAGTGGCAATAGCAGGAGACAGGTTTCGATCTCTGCAGCGCAGATGTGTGGTTTTCATTTCTATGTAGAAAATGTGTAAGACTTCAAAATGGTACAAAAGTTGAATATACAGTACGCAATACAAACTTAAGTTGCCTAATTAAAATAGGCTTACAAACCAAGAATCTATATATAAGCAGAGTAAGTTCAATTGGCAGAATTAATGATTTCCAATTCAGTAAATACCTTTGGTGTTTCTTTTTGAGAATTTCAGCCTAAGGCATCTTGTCAGCATTTCAGTTATAGAAAGTCCTCCCACAGTCTTGACGTAAAAGTTAACTTGGAGAAACTTAACATTATTTTAGCTAGATGAACTGACTGGCTGATCAGCACTAGCACAATTAAGAGATGTCAAAGCTAACTTATTACTCAAGCTGAAGAAAGCTGTCTAAACTGCCATACCCAACAAACAGTGATGCTGTGAGGAACTTAAATCAGTTTTCCAGCTACTGCTGCACGTACAATAAACCTTGAATTCCAGAGACAAACCAAAAGTTTTACTACAGTACAAAATCTTTGACAGCAATTAAGTTTGGTATCTTTTCCAAGACAGGTGTTTTAGAACCAAAACAAGAGGATCCTTAGTTCATAGCAGAAATTTCAGCTCTGAACAGCTGATCAGATAGCACAGAGTAGTTCTGAATTAGTAATTTTGTTAAAGATTGCATATGGCAAGTTCACAGTTCATTTTTCTGGCAGTGCACATGCACATAAAGAAAATATAAAACTTTGAAAAATACAAAATAAATTAAATACATGCAAATTTGCAACTTCATTAAATATTTTGAGCAAAATGCTCCCCAAAATAGTGCAACATTAAAAAAAAAAAAAAAAGTTAAATTAAGTCCAACTTACTTCGCAACAACCTAAATAACTTCAGTAGAAAAGAAAAACTATCTAAAGTCAATTCACAATCTTTCAAAACGCTCTACATTAACTAAATAGTTCTACATCTACTAACAAACACGTTCGGAAATTTTAAAAAAAAAAAAATCAATCTCAAATTAAACAAGAGCAAACGTCTGCAAAACACGAGTCGAGGGCTACGCTGGGCCGTAACCTTGGCTTCGGTCAGGTGCGGCCGCATCCTCTGCACATCTGCAGGAGCAGGAGATGTGTGTGGCACAGGAGCAGGAGGAGGAGCAGGAGCTCCCAGAACGACTCCAGTGCCCCCTCGCTGAGAAGATGGAAACTTTCTGTCTGGCACCACAGAGAGATCCAGGAAAGGCAAGCGGTCTCATCCTGACCTCCAAGCGAACCATCCCTGGGACGACTTGCTTCGTGTAACTTTTCCCCTCGCAGCATGCTCTTCACCTCCTAACAAACTTATTCCCAAATTTGATTTGCAACGGACAGCTCGAGCGTACAACCCTCACCTCCTTTCGGACTCTCTCTATGTAATTTTTTTTAAGGTAGGGTGTGGGCTTTGGGGGATTATTTTTTTGTTTCTTGCACGTAGTGTCTGTTCTGGTAGGGGACTGTTCAGTCCGGTGCCCAAATCCCCGTGGGAGCGGATCGGGGCTTGCCGAAGGCGTGTGGGAAGGGGAAAATGGGGCGGGGGGGGGGGGGGGGGGGGGGTGTTACAGCGGGTCNGGGGGAATGCTTGTCGGCTTTTCCAAGACAAGATTTCCACAGCATTCTGAAAGCCTTCAAAATTTCATAGAGAACAACGCTTACAAACACATGGCTAGCCATCACACTCCAGGAAAACCCACCACTGTAGGGAGAACTACGAGCAGATCAGGTCTTAATTTTAAGATAGGTCACACAGATATATTCAGGTAACTACCAAACTTCAAAACCTAGATCTATACTAACAGATTTCTCTGCATCCCGTTTGATCTTTACCAGGTACTGCAATAAAGGTTATTTTATACAGTCCAAAGATTTTATCAGGATATTACAAATGGTTCTTTGGGGAAATTTACTTCTGAAAATGTAAGCAGTAAAATTAAACCATATAGCAGCACATTTTCATCCCCTAAAAATATAAAATAATATGTATATTATACAGTAAATCAGTCATGACAGAGCACAATCACCTGCCTTTGATGGCACTTGGTCATTGAATAATTAATTTTCTGATGCCAGAAGTCGGGATTTACTGATGCAACAGAGGACTTCGAAAAAGCATCAATCTGAGCGTAGAAGCCCCAACCTAACCAACGCCAAGGGGTCAAACGCAGTCAGTGAGGGATTCTGAGTGGCAGACTTCCTATCCTTACTTAGATGGTTATGTTAAATACATTGTACAAGTATCTGTAGAAGAGTTGAGCTGAACACTTCTGTACACGTGGAGATCCTACGAAGCTCAAAATACCTGGGACCAGTGCGTTGCAGATGGCTGTAGGACGGGCAGGATGAACAGGATGTGGATCAGGTAGAAGAAGGGGAAAAAAAGAAGCTAGTGACTTAATGACAGTCCTTAGCATGCTAAGTGGAACTGACCTGTCAAAAGAGAGCAAGAAAAGTAATGCTAATTAGTGGACATTAAGATTAGAAAGCAGAAAGCAACGCGGCAAATCAACTAATACCTGCTATGAACCACCGTAATGGAAAGCACAATTTTAACAATTCGTGAAATTAGGGTTTCAGTTACTAAGTCTTGGTTGGAGAGGAATTTTCTCACATCTGTCTTTCCAGCCCACAAACTGGCACAGTCATAACGAAACAATTCTCTTGATGAAATTCATTCTTTGCCACCTGTAGCACGGCGTTATGTCTTGCCTAAATACATCCTTAAACACTATCTAAAGGTCTCACTTTTTTTTTTCCTTTTATCTCTCTGTTTTTTTAATGGGATTTTTCTCTCCACTGGTCGCCACCTGGATACGTTGAAGAGCAGACGTGTGTGTATCTTAACAAATAAGGAAAGTAACTGCAGTTGAGTTTGAAAACTTATTATAAAACAAAAGGCTGAAAAAACACAAGTTCCAAACAATCCTTCTGGTTTATGTCTCGACACAGGTGCTTTCCTAATACACACACACATATATAAAAGATACACGTTTACAGTAATAAATAAAAATATTTTATATAATATCCTGGTAGTCTATTATGAAATGATACTATATAATTTTATATAACATATATGCATATTATACAGGCATCTTTCTCACTAATTTAACAGTCATCGCATCCAGAAGCAAAGTTCAAGGCACGTTACCAAGCACAAAGGCGATTTAAAGTTGATTACAAAACATTTGAAATACAGACTTCTAAAATCTCCTGGGTTTGACTTTTCCCCCCCAACATTTCTCATTAGCCATGTGGAAAGCACCACGTAAGTAACTGAATGTCCCACATTTTACCACGTTAGCTAATACAAAACCAGCCTTGAAAAGAGGGATGTGTTTTCCACAATTGAGCATTTTCTTGTATAGTTATTTTAAAAAACCTTGTCCGTATTCAACGTCAAGTTATAAAAATAAATACATACATATTGATGCATCGGTGTTTTTAAATTTCCCCTAAATTAATGGTGGGAATTGTAGTTGGCTCCTAACTGTCATCCTTATTACCTTCAAGGAAACCAGGATGGTTATTAATTCATGCATTTTATTGGCTAGATTAACTATGGTCTGGCTAATTAAATATAGTTATTCATCTTGCTCAAGGATGGGGAGGTGCTGGGAACATACCAGAGACTGTAGGATAAGGGACACAGAGAGAAGAGCCTGTTTGCACAGCACATTTCACAAATACACATCCCTGTACAACTTGCTTTAATAATGTCCGTAGGCCCCGATGGAGCATTCTGCAATCGCTAGTGTATCCTCACGTCAGTCCTTCCCCTCTCTTCTGAAATGAGGCATCAGACAAGTTTGAGCAAATACGAGGAAGGCAGGACAGGCAGATAACCAGCTTCCTTCAGATCTGAAATGCAGAAGCACGCGCATCGCCAACCCATCTGCTACTGCTCTGCCTGTCCAAGGGTTCCAGGCAGCGCCCCAGAATCCCGGCTGTGCCAGCTTCCTCGCAGCTCTAGCAATACCAGGATACCGCCAGCTCCCTCACTGAGAAAAGTGTTGCAAAAATGGTGACAGCAAAGCTAGAACTTTGTGTACAGCACCGGAAGTGCTCTCCAGCAGAGCCCAAAGTGGGGAATATTATCATCCATGCCTTCCTTCAGCCCAACCTCAGCTGTCCCCGAGCTCTGCTAGTGACCCTCTGTTCACTGGGGCCGGGCGAGGTCTACGATGTAATTAAAGCATACTCAAAGATGATCTCTGCTTCCGTGGTGGAGTGACGGCATCAGTGGCCAAGCAAAGAGCTATGGATGCCGTCTGTCTGGACCTCTGCAAGGCCTTTGACATGGCCCCCCACAACATCCTGCTCTCTCAATTGGAGAGATACGGATTTGATGGGTGGACTGTTCGGTAGATAAAGGAATTGGCTTGATGGTCACATCCAGAGGGTAGTGGTCAACGGCTCAATGTCCAGATGGAGATCAGTGACAAGTGGTGACCCTCAGGGGTCCATACTGGACCCAGTACTGTTCAATATCTTCATCAATGACATGAACAGTGGGACTGAGCGCACCCTCAACAAGTCTGCTCGTGGCACCAAGCTGTGTGGCGCGGTTGACACGCTGGAGGGCAGGGATGGCATCCAGAGGGACCGGGACAGGCTGGAGAGGTGGGTCTGTGCCAACCTCATGGAGTTCAACCAGGCCAAGTGCAAGGTCCTGCAGCTGGGTCGGGGCAATCCCAAGCACAAATCCCGGCTGGGTGGAGAATGGCTGGAGAGCAGCCCCCAGGAGAGGGACTGGGGGTGTTGGGGGGGAGAAGCTCCCCAGGAGCCGGCACCGTGCGCTGGCAGCCCAGAACCCCCCCGGCCCCTGGGCTGCATCCCCACAGCGGGGGCAGCAGGGCCGGGGGGGGATTCTGCCCCTCTGCTCTACTCTGGGGTGGGATCCCACCTGGAATCCGGTGTCCAGCTTGGGGGGTCCCAGCCCAGGAAAGACACGGAGCTGCTGGAGCGGGGCCGGAGGAGGCCCCGGAGATGCCGGGAGGGCTGGAGCCCCTCTGCTGGGAGGACAGGCTGGGAGAGCTGGGGGGGTTCAGCCGGGAGAAGAGAAGGCGCCGGGGAGACCTTAGAGCCAGGACTTAAAGGGGGCTTGTAAGAATCATAGAATCACTTGGGTTGGAAGAGACCTTCAAGATCATCGAGTCCAACCATAACCTACACTACCAAAATCACCACTAAACCATGTCCCTCAGCACCACGTCCACCCATCTTTTAAATACCTCCAGGGATGGTGATTCCACCACCTCCCTGGGCAGCCTGTTCCAATGCCTGAGAACCCTTTCAGTGAAGAAGTTTTTCCTAATATCCAACCTAAACCTCCCCTGGCACAACTGGAGGCCATTTCCTCTTATCCTGAGATGAAAGATGGGGATAAACATTTTAGCAGGGGTAAAGGCTTTAAACTAAAAGAGGGAAGATTTAGACTAGCTACAAAGAAGAAATTCTTTTCTGTGAGGGTGGTGAGATGCTGGCCGGGGTTGCCCAAGGAGGTGGTAGATGCCCCATCCCTGGAAACATTCCAGATCAGGTTGGACGTGGCTCTGAGAGGACCTGGTCTAGTTGAAGAAAGTCCTTATTAAACCAGGCGCTGCAGGAGGGCAGCACCACCGTGGCTCACCTCCCCATCAGCAACCTCAGTAACCGGCCCTGGTGTCCTCCAGGCAGGGTGTAGGGGGGGTTCTGAGCAGGTCCATTTCATGAATTTAAAGACAGAACTTCCAAATGAGCTGATCTCGACGCACATTTTAAGCATGAAAACCAATTCAACATAAGTTTCTATCACTTAATGCATTTTTTCCCCTTATTGACTTCAGCCTGGCAATTACTAACTAGCGTGTAGCAAGGGACACGCAGGTTTACTCACACACTGCCTTCACGCTTATTTCCATTTCTAAACCTTATTATTATTATTTTGTCAGGAAGTCTAGTGATAGGACAAGGGGTAATGGTTTTAAATTGGAAGAGGGGAGATTTAGATTAGATATTAGGAAGAAGTTCTTTACTGTGAGGGTGGTGAGGCACTGGAACAGGTTGCCCAGGGAAGTTGTGGATGCCCCATCCCTGGAAGTGTTTAAGGCCAGGCTGGATGGGGCTTGGAGCAACCTGCTGTAGTCAGAGGTGTCCCTGCCCATGGCAGGGGGGTTGGAACTTGATGATCTTTAAGGTCCCTTCCAACTCTAACCATTCTGTGATTCTATGATTCTATGATTATAGGTTTTCTTTAATGATTTAGAAAAAAAAACACATGAAACCAGATTGACTGATAATTTTGTGCAGTTTTTGGCCTAAACTTTGTGGGAGAAAGAGTCAAAACAATTTGGGTTTTGCTTTGGTTTTTTTGTTCCTATCTAAAGCAAAATACATACCATAGCTTTTGGGGTTTTTTTTAATTCCCGGTATTATTTGAAAAACTTTAATATTAACCTTTATTGAAACCTGCCCTGTTTTGAAACCTGTTTAGTTACATGTAGAAACCACACACAATATACAACTAATCTCTGTAGCTGACCAGCAGAGAAACAAATATACAACCATCCACATGACATGATTTGCAGCTGTTCATACATGGGGAGTATTGGTCTTTAAAGTTTTGTCAAAATATTTCTCTCCATAAAATTCAAAAACCTGTGTAAGATTTACACTGAAGAATACACTTCAGCTAATTTTACTAAAAGAGAAAAGATTAAACTCTAAGAACTGGCTCAAAACTGTGCTACAGAAATAAACATTTAGAAATCCCCAAGGCTGTCTCCATGAAATCCTGGCATAAATGTAGCTAAACAGCTGGAGAAATTCCAGTGCTACGTTCTTACAGAAATATACCCGTACTGCAGCACTTATCCTGTTGGCTGCACCAATGTGAATTCCCTTCCTGAGCATTTCCAAAATCTAGGTTTGAGGTATGCCCCAGGTAACAAATTCGTTGCATTTGTATTTTCACAAACGTCTGCAATGTAAACAGAGCGAGGAATTATCTCTTAAGAGATTTGCAGACACGCCTTGGCCTCCCCAGTCTCCTGTTTAAGCCAGCTACCGGCAATTTGCAGTTTCAGGAGCACATTTTATTAACGCCCACATTTTTTCCCTCTCCCATCTGCTACTGTTATTCACCAAGTGCTACACTTTCTGGGGTAGAAATCATCTCCTTACATCACGCTCGCTGCACCCAGGCAACATGCCCCAAACTGGGCAAAGTCTGAACTTCGTCCTGATTAGTCTCACAGGCTTGCCCAGCTCTGCTGAACTCCCCACAAACAGCAAAAGCAACGCTGGTTGTTACTGGGGTGGGCTGCTGGGCCAATAAATCATAAACACCGACCAGTCCAACAGTAATAAGTGTCTATTGTCTTCACTGTGAATGAGGAATGAACGTGAGATAAATCGCCCCTCATCCTGGGATAAAATTTTTATTCCAGAGATAGGGTAACGTTACTTGACAGCAAACATTTATATGGAAACCCCACCTTTATTTCACCGCTGTTAAATGAAAATAAAAGACAGTTCTGTTGTATTTCCAGCTGTGTAGAACTGCGCCACTCAAAAGCACGGTGTAGTTCTGCAGAGCATAGAAATACCTCAACGATACTATGGACATAATCTGTATAAAATTTTTCCTGCACAAGTAGTATCTTTACTAACACTCTTACTCATGTCCCTGGGCTTTCATCCAACCAGCCCAGAATTCAGATTACTCTGACACTCCCCAAATCCTTTGGCAGCCAAATAGCTGCAATTTGCCAACAGCCTTCTTAACCAAAGGACCAAAAATGATGAGAACTGACCTTCTTTAATCACTGCCCGGCCTTAGTCTACTGCATCTTCAAAACATCTCTCTGGATGTGTGCAAAAAAATCTAGAACTCGATTGAGTTTAAAAACCAATTATAAAGCCTGAAATACGGTTCTCTGAAGTAGTAATCACGGAATAGAATCAGAGAATATCTTGAGTTGGAAGAGACTCATAAGGATCCAGTCCAACTCCCATGACATTTCAAATTGTTGCCTTACACATAATATGTAATACATAATACAGTCAGGTGTTAGACTCAATCTCCAGCAATAACTAGACCGATAAAAGCCAGAAAGGAGCATTCCTGTCAATTAAGAAAAAACATATATGCTTTTCAAATGGCTTCGTTACAACCTGCAGGGCTTCCATTTGGTTTTCAGAATTTTTCTCCTTTCAGTAACCATAAATCCATACGTTTACCCTGTTTTTTCTAAGATCTTCCATCTTCTTTTTTTCTGCCCCTATGGTCCATGAGCTCCTCTGCAACACGTTCCAAGCCTGGCCTCAATCTGCTCATCCTCCACTGCCCTGAAATCTAAAGCTCAACGTCTCTAACACTTGCGAGGTGTCCTGAGCCTTCTGATTGCTTTTTGTTGACTTCCAAAGTCCTACCTTGTAATGCACCCATCTAGTTTTAAGTGTCTTTATTTTGTTGATAACTTTCATTAATTTGCAGCTGTTCACTTGACATGTGTCCGTACCTAATGTGTGGCCTGTTTGAGTCCGACACTTAATTTCCTGGCAGATGGTGTGTTAAAGGCCCACCTCGTTTAGGCAGGTAGCGGCTTTTTTCCCCACGGAGCAGCTGTTTTGATATATGTCTGGAAATATTTTATATGCCTCTGTATCACCCTCTTTTCCCTTTACTCTTCCACAGAGGTGGGAATGCGGTGAAGCAGACGAAGGCTATCTCGCTTGTGAGATGGAAAAGCCAATTTCAGTGTGGAATGAACTAATGCACAAAAACACTCAACAAAGACTTGCCCTAATTCATCCGCAGTGAAAATATGTTGCTTGCAGCTACGGGGCTCATGGAAAACACAATGAACAGAAACAATCTGCACAACACAATAACAGCTTGAGTGTGATGTGATGGATGGTTTGCATGCATGCATGACATGAAACGTTCTCCCAAAAAAAAAGCAAAAGAAAAAAACCACCCAAGAATGCCGAGTGCCTAAAGGAAACCACATACTATCAGAAGAGAGTCATAAGACAGAATTAATCCTCAAGAAGGAAAAAAAAAAGCCAAACTTGAGGGACAACTTGGGAGTCCACTGGCTGCTTTCACAGCCACTCGCTACCATCCAACTCCTAGTATGCCTGTAACATAAAGTTGTCATCTAAAATAATAGCAATTGTAAAATGTCTCAGAAATAATGAGCATTTAAACAAATAAATGGGAGGGTAGGGTACGTGAAGCAGTCTCATAGGAATATGTTGCTCCTCTTTCCAGAAGGAGATTTTTTGCTTAGGAGAAGCCTTCAAGCCCTTGCAATTAAAGTAAAATATTTACATTTTTGCCTGAAGAGAGTTGAATAAGAATGCAAAGCAAAAGAAACAAAAGTAAAGTTTGCCAAATTGTGACACTCAAATTTGGAGAGCTCTGTGCTGCTGCAGCTTACAGCTGCTCTACCCCTGTCCCAGGCTGGACTATCACAACATGGAAACATTCACATTACAGAAATCAGAAAATTATATTGGCAGAAGGAACCTCTGGAACTCTATTTTTACTATATGAGTTTCGCACCTCTATGTGTGATTTTCAGTACAGATTTACCAGAGCATTTCAGTTTATTTAAAAAGTTTTAAGTGATAAGTCATTAAAATAAAAACTCTCGGCAGCAGCTTGCAAAGCATTCTAACAAGGCACTCCTCGCTTAAATTACTGATTTTCACAGTTCAATTATCAGCAAATGACTCCTACTTAAACTAGGGAAAAAAATACCGTGGGTCTTCTAAAAGCAAGACTGAAATACAGGAAAACTGGGTGATCAGTGAAAGAATGGAAGAGTAAGTTACTTTGGTCTTACTTCTCATCTATTTGGTGTTGTGATAGTAGCTGGAGTTTGACATCCCTCCCCCTCGGATGGCATGGACCGCCGTTGGAGAAGACGCTGGGTAATGACCAGGGCGGATGGGCTTGGCTGCAGAGGGAAAGTAGGAAACCAAACAAGACATTGAGCTTTCACATAACGTTTTCTGCCGCACCTTCTCCTCTCCTACAAACCCCATTGTTTCCAAACAAGGAGCTGTGCTTGGCAGAGTAGTCTGTAATTCAGCCCTGCGGAACGCAGCATTCCCGTACCTCGGCCAACAACAAATATATCCATTTTCTGCTTGTGACAGAGCCATTTAACCATCCCATGCACACCGCTCCTCATCTTTGCAAGGATTATGGACTGTCTATACAACAGAGGGAAGTCTTGACCCACTTAGTGGTCAGTGATGTGCTTTCTATGTCCAATTTGACTATTTATATCATTCGAGAAGATGCTGAGCCAAAGCTGTCAATGGGTTTCTCTGAGAGGAGGCAATCAGCAGGAAACACTGTGTGCTGCCTGATTCTCCCTCAGGTTTTAAGACACCGATATTAGCATCGCCGTCTGAAACATTATCCTTCTACTTCAGCAATGCCAACAAATAATTGCAAAAATTGCCCCATCTGAAAGACCATTTGATTGTATGCAGGCATTCAGATTGTGCCACACAGATGCATCAAGCATCTGAATTATAAAGGAAGATTTTTGACTCTACATGGCTCAAATTAAATCACAAGGAGGAGTCGTCAGGGAAAAAGAGAGGAAGGGACAAGGTCCAGGAAGGCAAGGAAAGAATGAAAGCAGGAGAGTATGTGGGGGAGGAGGAAGAAAGTGAGAGTCTAATTTAAAGAGACAAGTTTTCAGGTCATTAGAAGGGCACACAAGACCCATTATGCCATTTATTTACTGAGTTAAATAGCAGAGGCACTTTAAACTTTAGGTGGGGCAGATTCTATTAAAAAGTGAAGCCTTTGAAGATTCCTGCGCAGCAGAGAGGCAGACCCCGTGGTTTGCCCTGGTCTGCTGCTTTCAAAGCTCTCTCTAGTTAAACAGGAGCAAACAGACCAACCATGAAGTATGTGAGCAACCACTAACCCTTTAGCTCCATGTCCTTACCAATTTGAGCAGAGTGTGCTCTCCGTGCCATGTTTTTGGCTCTCACAGCCTCCTTAATGCGATCTACCTCCTGCTGGTACCGTTTGCGGTCTCGCATGGCGTTCTCCTTGGCCTCCTTCAGTGCACTCTCCAGGGCCTTAACTCTCTCTGCCGTAGCTCGAAGTCGTTTTTCCAGCTTAGGAAGCTCACAACGAAGATCTGCATTATCACGTACCAACTGCAAAAAAAGAAGTTACAAAAATATCCTATGAAAAAGTTTATTCCGTTCAACAAAATTTCACAGATCTGATCCTGAAGGGCGAGGGCTCCAGGACAAAGCCTGCAACTGCAGGGCACTCTAATATCATACCTGTTTTTCTAGACTTTAAGAGGAACTGCGGCAGAAACTCTGCACTTCTTCAGAACGCAGAAATGTCCAGCGTTTCGCAAATACTTGGTCACCTCATTATTGCAAAACCGCAATGTTTAACTATGGCTTATGGACAACACCGGGTAGCATCCAAAATTCATCATCACCAGCGGTTACGGCACGCTTACCTGCTTGTTCCCTACTCAGGCGTACGGGTCAACTGGGAACATCAACGCCTCCAACATCGCTAAAACACCACTTACGGCCTGTAGCTATAAATGTGATGATTACATGCAGCTCTGAATTCATGCACTTCCTCAATTAAATACGAACCTGAGCAGGGTCTACTGCTTATCAGAATAACATCCAACTTTACGTGCAACAGCAGCCAAGAGAGAGGATTGATTTTTTGGTAAATAAAAATTGATGCAAACAGTTAGAAAATCCAGTGCAATTTCTACTGGACAGATTATACCGCTACTAGAAGTCAACAGAAAACTGTTCCAAAGGAGTGATTCTCCCTTTTGTGGAGAAAAGAAAGCGGTTTAACTGCCACAGTAACAATACAGTAAAGCAACAGCAAGTACTAACATTCACCCCTTGTTTGACAATCAAAACGTTTTACACCTGCTAGTCCAGACCGAGTGCCAGAAGAAAACCACAAACAAAGCTAAATAAAAATTGTCACAATGTGCTTTTTCTGCAAGTGTTGAACCCTTGTTCTACGAAATAGTTCTACGAAATGCTTACGATATGAAATAAAAGCAAGTTGATATCACATTCAGGTCAAGTTCAATCTCATTTTTCCCTCTAAGTTTCTTATGAGACATGGACTCCTAGTTGGTTTTGAGTAAATATACACTAATGAGAGCTATAAAAATCTGTATCTGAAAATGCAGCAGACGCGTGAACAGAGTGCAAAAAAGGGAAAACAGTAAGAGGAAAAACACTCTGAACATGTCCCAATTTCCACATTTAGAAACTAGGTCTTTGAGCCATCTGTTCACTGGGAATCTCAAAATACTGAACCTTAGCGGACACTTGTCACGGTCCGACACTGCTTGCTTTTTTGGCGCTTCCATAGAAGTAAATAAAGCAAATCTGGGAGAATGCTGTGTCTCGCTGATGACGGTTTCAGAAACCTGCACTAGAGGATGTTATATCACTCTTCAACAATGAAAACAAAAGCATCTGTACTGCTTTATGCTCCGCACCTGGACAGTGGGACACCGTTGAGAAAGACTGACATCTGACACGGAATGAGAGGGTGGAAGCATGCTTCTTGGCAGAAATGATCCAGTTTTATCTAACGAGGCGCTACCTAGATATATACACACACCACTGATATGCAGACACTTACTAGCTGAGGGTAAGGCTCTTTCCTTGACATATACCCCAAAAACTTGCATACACATCCCCTTCACCCTCCATTTGCATGGTGGGTACCGAGGATAAAGGACTACTCTCCATAGCCCTCGTCTCTCTGAACAGCAGAATTCCAAAGGAAACAGGAACTCCAGGAAAGAAGGAGGAGACAGAGATGGTCAGAAGCTGCACAGAAAACCTTTATTTCTTTGCTTTCATACTCAGCTGGTTGACTCCACTCAAGTCACCTCCAAGGGTGCCTCTAAGCAGCTTTAGACCAGGAGACAAAACCAGGGATACACAATCCATCCAGAAACCAGCTATCAGCACACAAGGCAATAACACTATATTCTGGTTTTTATGCATTACACTGATGCAGTGACAATTAGTCTTGCCAAAACTGCTGGAGTCTATTTTCCCAGAAAAAAAAAATAAAAATTGTTCATTTAATACATTCATAAGACATACAGGAAGAGCAGCTCTAACACCAACTCCTAATGCCAAGAATTTTAGTTGAGAACTAAGGTACTATTTCCTCAAACTACACGTTACCTTCAAAAATTATCCTTTTAAACATAAAAATGTACTTTTTTTTTTTGGAAGGAAAAAAAGAAGGAAGGAGAGAAGAAAGGAAGGAAGGAGAGCCCCTACCTGTTTGTGAACCTTTGTAAGCTGTTCCAGGTTGTTCTCAAGAAAGGAAATTTTCTGCTTCTGCGCAGCACTTCCACCTCCGTCATCACTGTCAAGCTCAACGCTCTGCAGAGAGAGTTGCAGCATTCAACAAAGCCAGACAGAAACTCAAGAGGAAGCTCAAGTCTTTTGTGAGTTTACGCTTCCCAAAGGCAGAAAAGTCTTCCAGAGCCCCAGATTAAAGAGAATTTATTTTACCTGTTCATTTTATATTTAAGAGCCACATAATCCACAACACAAAGAGTAAACTATTGTTACTGAACAATTATAGAGGGATGCTGAATAGCAAAGTCATATTTTAGTGGGAAAAATCCCTTTTCCCTCTTTTCTACTCCTGGGAGAAATTTTAATGTACTACGGGTATTCAATCTTAAAAAAACCCAAAGTATAAAAACTCTTCCCCAAAACTACGTTAAAGGACTGAAGAGCGTTGCGAAGCCTTTGACTATTTATGCAGCTCTGACCCTTCTACAACAGTTAAAGAGACCTTAATTTCTGCCAAATGATAATTTTGCAAGGAAAAAGCTGACTAGTCACAAGCCCATAGAAAAAAAGGGCCGCAGCATTCCGTGTAGCATAAGTTAGTGCAAATTATATTGAATAATTTCTGGTACCAATAATACCATCTTTGAGAATTTTGTAACTGAACTGAATTGGACTGGTTCATTTTGCTTAAATATCAAGACTTGTCTTTAACAAACTAGGACCAAATAAACGCTAATAAACATCAGAAGAGTTTTAATCTTATTTCCCACTGTCACTGAAAAAGATAATAATCAACTTTGTCACCACATGTACTAAAAGCTTCCAGCAAGTCACAAGAATACTGCAGAAAAGATAAGACTTTGGTTTAAAAAGGTAAGATTTTGGTTTAAAAGAGTATAGTCTTACTTTTTTAACGCGGGTGGTAAGATCTTGCACAAACAGTTTGCGGAGGTTGTGAAGAGTTTGAAGTTCTCTCGCCTGGAACCAAAATAGTAAGAAAAAAAGCACAAATCAGTGAGATAGTAGATACCCTGGTGTAAAAATCCTCCTCAAATGCGAGTCGATAATAGGACTTTATTGTGATTTACTCAGGGAGATACACCTGCCGCTCACAGAAAGGCAGCACCCACGCTGTTCCCCACTGAGGAGCTCCTGCACCTCCCAAGGTGTTCACCAAACCAAAGCTAATTTGCAAATATGTCAACTCTGTCTGAGGGCGCGGGGGAACAACAGCGGGAAGCCGAAATCTCACAAGCTGGCCACGGTTACACACATCTAGCGACGAGAAAGAGCGCTGGATTCACTCTGTAGCAAAAGCTTTGGCCCGCTCTGAATGTTTATTCACAGGCACTTAAGACGTTCAAGTGCTTTTTAAGTTTTGGCAAGACCCCAGGCTTTCCCAGATTTTTTTTTAAAAACGCATCAACTTCTCAGGCTCAGCGAAATAATCGCCTTACTCCAGACTGGAGGTGTGACACAAGAAGTGGCAACCCTGCCCCTGTTCCCGGAAGGACGGAAGCGCTAATCTATTTGCAGGAAAGGAAACTGCGGAGCGGCAGGTCACCCCAAGCCCGCACTGCGCCAAAGCCAGGCTGAAGAGAACCGTCTTCCCAAAGCTGGTAAGAGCAACCTTAGCTTTTCCATCTCACGCTTATCCACTCGCAGACCGCTCAGTAAGCTCCACCACGACTCCAAGCTTCTGAGCTTGAAATTTTTATCTTTAGCTCTCAAAAGAAAAAAAGCCAAAGTGACTAGAAAGGGAAAAGGAGGAGCTTCCTTCCCGGGCTGCTAGAAACCGTACGTTACCAGCCCAGCGTATTTATGTAGGAGTGATGTGGTACCCAGAAGAGGCCTCGTGTGCCCCTGTGAGAGCAGATGTCTCCCCGAGAGCTCCCGTTGGGGGTGCAGCCCCCCAGACCTCCCCCCCACGGCCCCCCTCCCACGAGCCCCCCCGCTTTTGCTTCCTCCCCAGCCCCGTGGTGGGAAGGAGAGCGAGCCAAAGCAAAGGCAGCAGCTGTGGTCCCACCAGAACTGTTGTGCATCCCTCCCTCTCACAGTCACCATCCAAACCACACGCAGTGCCCGCGGAGCTGACGTCTCCCCATACCAACGGGCAGGGAGGAGCCGCCATTTGGCCCTCGATGGCTCACGTTTTCCTGTAATTCGTGACGCTTGATTTTTAATTCCTGCTGCAGTAATTATTAAAACTCTAACAAAGGGCATAAAATTTTAATGTGAGCTAGTTCAAAGATGTTTGTTCAAAATTCAAAAAAAAAAACCCAAAAAAAAAACATCTACAAGCTGACAGTATCGTAACTGGCTAACTCTGATCTCCAGCTGCCTTACTCGTGGGGCGTACGGGGCACGTCAGGTCGACATGCAAACTCCATAGGTACCTGACAGGTACAGTTCACATCAGAAAGGCTGGTTAAATCTGTCCCTTGCACGAGTTTATTTTAACAAGGTTTATGCACGGAGGAGCCATCAGGAGCCAAAGGTGACAGAACACCAATAGTTCAGCTTCAGTAATGAACTCCAACTGATCCTGAAGCCACTGTAAGCTTAATTTTTAAAGCATCACACAGGAGAAAACGCTGGTTTTGAGTTAATAACCATGTTAACACTTGCAAAAATCATTTTATGATGCCCCTAAACCAACTCCGGTTTTGATCAGCTTCTGAGATCTTTGAGAAAGCTTCCATATCTCCTATGAGGAGAGGCTGAAAGAGTTGGGGCTGTTCAGCCTGGAGAAGAGAAGGCTCCGGGGAGATCTTATTGCGGCCTTCCAGTACCTAAAGGGGCTACAGGAGAGCAGGGGAAGGACTTTTTACTAGGGCATTTACCAGGGCGTAGGACGAGGGGGAATGGCTTTGAACTGGAAGAGGGCAGGTTTAGATTAAACATTAGGAAGAAATTTTTGACTTGGAGGGTGGTGAGGCACTGGAACAGGTTGCCCAGAGCGGCTGTTGAGGCCCCATCCCTGGGGGTGCTTAAGGCCAGGCTGGATGTGGCCTTGGGCAACCAGGTCTAGTGGGAGGTGTCCCTGCCTATGGCAGGGGGGTTGGAACTCGATGGTCTGCAAGGTCCCTTCCAACCTAAACCATTCCATGATTCCATGATTCTATGATATTTTACAGACAGATAAAAATGAAGCTTCCAACAAAACTGTGCAGCAACAGCTTCATGACTGAAGTCATCCACCAGAGATGGCGTTTTTAACATTGCATGCACAATGTCTACACTACGCACTACGCTGGTTAGCTCAGGTGATTGGAAGGAACAAGGACAGCAAAGCAAAGATTACCAGTAGACTTATCGCTGAGAGTTATTTGCAGGAGGCAACAATAATAGTAGCTAATCTTAAATTTTAAAATTCCTTATTATGACTTGGCGAAATGCACAAGTTTAGCGTATTATGATCTAAATTGGCCATTTCCTCGGGCACAGATAAAAGTGTTTGGTAATACATCAGTGATGAAGATGAAGACCTAGGGAAAAAAAGCTCAATAAAGTGTAATTAAGACATACCACTGTTTCCTCCAGCCCCTTAAGATCTTCTCTTGCTTGTTCCCTCTTATCGTTAAGCAGTCTAGAAAGATCACAACATTAAACATGAAGCAAAAATGTTGAAGTCATATAAGACAGAAGAGAATCAATCAACATTCAGTTTGAGTAGAACATCTGCAGATTGTACATCTCTTTGCATCTATAATTATGCTTTCGACTGTCCCAAATATGCAGGTTTCTCACATGCAATGGCTGACCCACCGTCTCCACTCCATTTTTGGTGCCCACACGTGAAATGTTTATCTCTCATTTCCAGGAGAAGCTTTTAACTCAGATGTCTGATTTATTGCCAGCCCGGCCCACTCCCGAAACCCCAGCTTATTTCTCGTTTGGTTTTGCTGCACATGAATAAATGCGGGATTTAACACTTGCTATGATATTTATAAAATCAGAGCTCCCCCCCCAAAGTTTTTTTCAGGAAGTACCAAATACACTATTAAAAAGCCTCTAATGTAAAAATACAGAGTAATGGGTAATCATTTTAGTACTGCATGTTCGCTTTGTTACTGAAATAATATTTTCAGCATGAATATTTCAACACAAATGCTTCTCACTAGGACGTTTCCTGTGGACACATTAAAAGACACTATATTCAAGGACACCAGATGAGAAAACCGTTGACTTACATGAGCTTTTCCAGTTTCATTTCTCTTTCCTGGTCCTCAATTTTTAATTTATCATAATCAGCACTCAGTTTCTCTTGTTCCAATTGCAGCTTCTGATTCATACTGAAATGTGAAAGAAAAAGTAAGTATGGCTCAGTACTGAGCCCCATAAACAAGGGTGTGTAAAGCCCCATGAACAAAACTGGATTAGAGAAAGTAAAGCTATAACTCTCTACTGAGAAATTCTGAAAGAAATTAAGCTTAAAGAATCTGAAGAACAATAGCTTTATGTAAAAATATTGGAGAATTAAATACAGCAGCTTGCTTCCTTTATCTTAAAGGACCCAAGCTGTTCTTGCAACCTTTCTGTCCTGCTGCCCCATGTTTCTCATTTCCCTATTATTAGTCTTTGGCCACACAATAATTATGATGAAAGAATGAACACTACATCAGGATTGCCTAGATTTTACGAACACTGACAAAAAGAAAAGTACAAAAGCAAAGAACTCTGGTTTTCAAGTGCTGGAGCACCTGACTAACAGCGCTACATTGCTGCCTCAGGAAGAAATATTCAGGGTGTGAAAACAGGACACATTGGGATCACCCAGACTTGCAGAAAGTCTGTGGCAGGACTAGTTGCTACAAGAGGCCATCACAACCTTTTTAAAACCTCAAAATCTTTTAAATTCTGTTCTCCACGCTTCTCTTACCTACTGACCCGCAGGTGTAACACTATGCTTTCTTTTTTCCTCTCTATAACTTTATAGACTTGTTAAAGCTCTCCAATAAAAAACTAGGCACTGTAATCCAGCCTGCAAAATAATTAGAGGGTTGGCTGTTGCATGTAAGGACACTACCTTCTGTAAGACACTGAAATACCCAGACAGCAATTACAACTGAAAAAACCCAACCCCAAACCCTCCCTACAGCGCCACAGAACAGGACGGGAACAGAGGAAGTGATGGAGTGAGCACACATACTCTCTGATTTCGTCAATTATTTTCTGCTTCTCTTCAATTTCATCCCTCAGCCTGGACAGCTGCTTCTGGTGGGCTTCCCTGTGACTCTCCATCTGCTGCTCCAGTGCCTTCTGCAGAGTGCAAAAACCAGAGCCGTACGTGAAACCAAGCAGCGCCCAGCTAAGCCTCCTTCCTACGCATCGCCTAAGTCAACCTGCCTCTCTGGAGCCAGTGAAGCTTATCAGGCCAGGTTAATTCAGGAGTCTGTCTGGTAGACCTTTCTGTGATTACAAAACTGTGCCTCATGCAAGCATTTAATTCAGACTTTTCTGGCAACAAAGGTACACCAATTTCTACTCATTTTCTTGCAAAAACTACTGCATGTGAAAGCCAGTGTCTTAGCACATCCGAGTGCCAAGATTGACACTGTTTTTACCAGTCCTCTCTTATTTCACCTGCTTATCCACCAAGAAAATAGGAGTACAGCTATACCTGTGGCTGAAGAAAAAACCCAAAACACCCTCCCTCTCTCTGAGAATTGTTTATCTGTTGTTTACTCTGTTAGTTAAATTCTAGGATGAAGTATATCTCAAGTAGTAAGAAAAACTCAATGCATCTCTTTAGATTGCTAATAAAACATTTACTTTTTTTCTTCCAACTGTAAGGAATAACTGTACAACTGTTTTAATAACTTTAACTTTTTATAATGGAGGTAAAAGTTCTGAAGCTGACAAACCTCCACCACTATCCTTGTAAAATTATGTTTTTCCTTTTCTGCCATTTGCAACCCCATCAGAAACACAACTCGCACAATATGGATTAGCATTTCTTCTTTGCATTCCAAAGGAAGAAGAAAACACCAGAAAACAGACTTTTATTTCATTATTATTTCTAGGAGACAGTCAGAATTCTTGCCAAATTATTTGGGAAAGTGGTCTGGCCTCTTTTTTAATCAAATTTCAGCACCTAAATTATATTAACCCCAGCAGCCTGATTCATTACTTAGCAAATGGAATTTCAGAAGAGTTCCACTGCAAAAAGTTAGACTAACAGAGAGGTAAATCAATGTAATTTTTCAACCGTACATAACAAAACTGTTCTCAAGTATGGATGCAATATACTGGCTCTTATATTTCGGTTATCCGTTCATGTGATTTGAGGGACCGAGGCATCTCCGATACAGCAAACACAGTCCCCTGACCCGCTCTGCTCTTTGCAGTTGGCTGAGCTTACCCACTGGTACCTCAGATAGTCAGGCTATAACTTACTTTTTTCCATAAACTGGTCAACAACCGCAATACTAGCAAGTTCTCTAAATTCACACGGCCAAGGTTGCTCAATTACATGCGATCAGGTTTTCTAACAGTGGCTGGCAATTCTGACAGAGGCTGGGAGTGTTTTCTAAAAGTGCACGATGTATACAGGAAGAGAAAATTACACCCCGATTATCAGTTTAATGAACGATCTGAGAAATGCCCTCTAAAACTGCCGCACACCACGCTACCTTCATCTCCTCTGCGTCCTGAAGCCGGGTCAGATGCTCCTTCTCCTTATCCTTGAAACTGACTTCGTGCATTTTTTCTGTTTAAAGTTGGAGACAGTTGAGAATTAACCGCACAGTTCTAGGACGTGCTACATCCAGCCATTTAAAAAAAACCCTAGTTCCTCTTTGTGCAGGGGACAGCGGGATGAGGGCAGACAGCTCTGGAGGGGCAGAGCCAGCCATGGTTTGCAGTACCCAACGAGTGACTGTATGGCCCAAACCCCCTTTTCCTCTACTAACAACCCACGTTTCAGCCCACCCAGCACCTTTCCAACCTCCCCTTGTCTCCTTCTAACCCTACTTGTCGCAATCCTCCTTGTCCCTTTTCACTTCCTCCTGGGAAACAGCGCCTTCAGAACCAGGTTATTCTTATAAGTGGGGTAGGAAAATCAGGAGATGGAATAAAAATTCTATTCTAAAAATGTTGATGTTAAAAAAAAAATAAAAGTCTTGTCACCACCTGCTGCTCCCGAAGTCAGAGAAAATCCCTTGTGCAGAAATCCTGAATAATGTTAAGGCTACTAGGTCACATTGTAATTTTACATAAACCAGGAGCTTAGCAATGCTACAAGAATTGCTTTTGATGCACATTTTCCACATTAAATCAGAAGGGGAAAAACCAGCAATTCTTAAAATGAAGTGAGCTGGATCCTCTGTAAGAGCAAAGAAAGACACCTTTTAGTTGTCCCTAAGTGAAGCAGCTTCCTTTGGAACGGGGCAGGGCGTTTGCCAGAGGGACAGCTGAAATTAGATGGATATCCAAGAATTTTACAAAATAGAGATTTAGCAAGATTGATTGGTGCTGTTTGGCTAAAGCATTCTCTTTTTTTTATTTCTCACATCATTAAAGCACAAGGTGAAGCTTGTAATAAAGTTTTTGATTTTTTTTAAAAATTAAGTTTCTCTGTATTTTGTGAACGGGCTAGGCTGAAAAGGATAATTCTGGTTTTATCGGAAGTGTCACGTACTACAGTGAAGTGCATTGTGTTAAATATTCTGAACCACAATTTTATGTCTTCACTGAAAAATACTAAAATAAAGTGTTGTAGGACTACTGTACCTACAATACTTCAGCCAAGACTGAATTTTCTAAGATAGAGTTGGTGAAAGAAATGGTGGCCACACGACGCAATGTTGTACCTTGAGCACGTAACTTGGCAAGTTCTTCATTGAGAGAGTCCTGTGACTCTTCCAGCTGCCTCCTCTTCTGCTCCATATTTTGCATGTAGTCTGTAAGGGACTTGATCTTCGCTTCGTGCTTTAAAGACATGGGGAATGAGATGTTACCACAGCTTGTTACCTAGGAATTCATTTACTGTCCTAGATAAAGGAGGAAAAATAGAAAGCTCTCCACATCCAGAGCTATTACTAGGCGAAAATTCAGCAAAAAATCTGAGGAGGTGGTAACGGACCAAAACAGACTGCATTTTTAAAGGTCACACTTAGTAGCCCAAGACATATGCTGAACAGCGCAGGCGGCAATTCCAAAACACCATGGGAAGCTCATGACTTGGTGTCAGCAGCTTTCCAAAACCAGCCGAATACTGGGCTTCTGAGGTGGCTTCCTGGATGCTTCAACCTGCAGAAGCTCAGATCGATTTCCCCCAGCCATCCTGATTATTTATTTCTTGCTAATACCCTTTCAAACTAAACATGGGCTTATGTTTAAATAGAAAATAGCAAAGAATGTAGCGAAAACATCAAAAATTGAATTAAAATTTTGTAATTTGAGGATAAAATTAAGATACTGTCTGGGAATTACTACATCCTATTAACAAGGCTGCTGAAGCACTTGGGGTTCGCTGTTCTTAAAGTTCACCTTGGCAGAGAGGGGTTGAGACCCCTGGGTTGGTGCTACTGTAAAGATGAGACTTAGAGAGGAGTAATACTTATCAGAAATGAAAATAGTCCGGACCCTGCTGGCACTGAGGTCTCCGGGAAGGGAAGGGCACATGCCCGAGCTGCACGCTTCGGGCAGTAAGTCCTTCGATGGACTCCTAAACCTGACAAGAAATGTAGTCAACTCCCAGCTTGGCTCCAAGTGCTCTGGCCCCAAAATGGAGACTCTTGGTATGGCACACAGAGGTGACGCACCACTTGGTGGATCAGCTTAATGCCGTACCTGTCTAACCCTGTGATAGGGCATCTCCATTGGTAGGATCAGGCCACCAGCTTTGGACGGAGTTTTTCAAGGTCTCAGGACTGAGGCTTGCCAGACTTGCTCTCTCTGAGCTCTTCTAGACCTGCCTGCAGTTTTTTAAATTTTCCTTGGGGGCTTTACAGATAAGGTGTGTTTGCCCATTAACAAGATTTTGAGCATAACATCCAGCTTCTTCTCGGCTTTAAATACAGATGGGTCTCGATATGCACCCAGCTGCAGAGCCTGCGAGGTGCCAACGCAAGGTGATCACCTGCTTAAGAGTTATTTCTGCTTGGTTTCTTCTTCACATAAACATACAGTACAAATGTAGAAGGAAAAATGTGGCCTTGGAGTCTCACCTCTTACATTGCCTTTTTCCACAAGGATAAGTCTCTCAAATCCTAAGCCTCCATTCTCCTCTCTGTAACTAGGTCCTGAGGACAACAGTTAGGTCACGCTTGTGACAAGCTCTGAGCACTGAAGCTCCCTGTGATTCCAATGCGACTACAGTCAAAGAGAACAAACACCAACCCCAGAGAGGCAGCCAGGCTGTCTTCCACTTACTCCGTCATCGGGACAGCGTAAGCCAACGTGACGGCCAGAAGAGAGCGTCCCACCACCTGCTGCCAAGACCCTCATTCTCAGCCCCGAGTCCCAGCTCCTCTCCTGCCAGCAGCAGCACGCACGCAGCTGCTTTGTGAGTCTCACAACAGACAATGTGAGACAGTTTTAAGCCTTCGTCTGCCTTAAAATGTAAGTTCCCAAGGAAGGGGAGCGGCACAGGCGGGCAGGATGACCTCCTTCAGTGGCCACGCCAGCCCAGGGTTTGCTTTAAGACAGGATAAGAAGTATTGTGTTCACTTAATATTTCTGGACAGCCAATACCCTCAGGACTGCAGCCTCCTGCTTACGAAGCACGCTTACAGCTACAGCTTTATTAAGTAGAACTTAGTAAAGACATTCTGCTGCAGGACGAGAGGCTACCCTTGTTCCAGGTCTCCTTAGAATAACTGGTAGCAAATGAAATACAGTAAAATGTATCATCTCCTCCCTTTTGCATGTCCACTTCAAAGCAGTGAGCCCCCTCTCCTGCAGCAGGCTGCAGCAAGCATCACTGCTTGTAACTGCCACCCACCGGGAAGCCCTCCGACCATCTGGAATTCTAACATACAGTAATGTTTTCCATAATGTATTATTTCATATATTGCTGCCTAGTTACCCCAGTAGCATATTAACAGACCAGATACAGAGTGGGGTGTCCGAATGTTTTGCTAGTGAACCATACAGTCACTGCTTCCTTCCTCAGCTTGCTTTTAAAGTGAAGGTATAAGATACAAATTCATGCTGAGGAAAAGACTCTGAGGAGGATTTTCAGTATTACGCCATAGAAAACCTTTTGAGATCTACAGCAGGACATGATCTTGCCACAGAATGTGCTGAAAGACACTGAGGGGGAGGAAAAAACAACAAAACAGACAAGAGAAACACCACTCTGCTCCCGGGATTCTCATTTCTCGCTCCTAGCACACACTTTTCATGATGAAGGAAGCCGAGAAAGTCATCCAACCTTGCTGCAAAGGGGCAAGGAAGAAGGAACAAACGTACTTGTGAAATGAGGAGCTGGCAAGCTGCAAGCTCCCTCTCGCTGGCGTTCATCTTCCTGTTGGAGTCTATCTGGGCGCTCTCCAACTGCTTGCTGCGGTTCACCAGGGACTTCACCTCAGACTTCATCTTGCTGATGTAAAGCCGCGCCATGGTGAACTCTTCCTCAATCACCCCATTCACATCTGCTAACTAAACACACAGAAGATTGCAATCCTGAAGGTGTGATTCTTACAGATAAGTCAATGCAAAGCAGCCTTCCTGCTGCAAAACTCTTGCCTAGAGCTAGGAAGCACCCACAGACCTTCAGGTCATCTTTAAAGGGTTATACCACTCTGTTTCTTACGAACTTCACTGACAAGCCTCAAAAGTGAGAAATTAAGGCTTGCACTCACAGTGCGCTTCATCAATTTAGTAGTTCAACACCTTAAGTAATCAGGCCTGCCATCATGGCAAGGGCACATTTTCGAGAAACCTTCTCATGTCACCAGCACAGGAAATTTTCCTTCTTTCAAGCAGCTGAAAGCTGAGGAGCGTTTTCAAAGTACTCCTTAAAGAAGTCTCCTCTTGAAGGGTTGTGCTTCTTCAATAAGGAGCTGTAAGACAGTCAGGTCTGGAAATCTCACCTGGCAAGAGGAAACTAACTGCTGTCATCTCTAAATATTAGTACCGTTCTGTTTATACATCATTTCCTTCCCTGCTTTAACGTGGTGCCTTATATTGGCACGTCTTTCTCTTCATGATTTTTCTTCAACTACTTAATTCACGTAACCCACTAACGAGCTGTGAAGATTTTTGTCGAGTGAGCATATGGCCAGCAACTTCATCTGCTTTTCAGCTTCTTCCCAGCACCACCAAGGGAAAGCTAACACGTGCTGTAGCTTCTCCCAACAGCCCAGAAAACATGACTGCTTCCAAAACCCTTACTCTGGTCTGAAATTAAACACACTTTGAGAAGATGTTAATTGCCAACAAATTGGAAATTATTCTTCTAAAAGCTTCTCAATCTGGCCTTATTTACACTGACAGCTGTCCTGCAAAACGCTGACATCTTAGTTACTATAAAAATTTGTGTCAAACAGACTCCACCTCCATTTTCAAAGATTTCCTCCTATAGTTCCTATTACAACGGCCACCAGAGGTTGCTGTAACATCTAGCAAAGGCTGGTCTGGGATCCGCATACCCGGATCAGACGACTGGGATTGTGCCCTCTGCAGTAGGAGCAGGCTGGAGATCCGCTGACCTAAGGGGGCTTTAGCAGAATGTCAACTCTCAGTCTTCAGCTGCACATACTCACTTTTACCTTTGACCTCTGAAAAAGTTCAGGCAAGGTCGTTGCTCAAAAACTGAGAAGTGCACCAAAAGCAAGAAAATGGAATGCACTGCAAGTGAGATACATACATACACCTTGAGAATTAATTTCTTAACCAGTTTTAGCAATTCCTCTTTTTCACATGGTGCTAATGTCATCTTATCTGTCCACATAAAGTCACCAGAAAAACGTTCCAGGCCATGGAAAGTTTCCATAAGAGCTGTGTAATTTAGCAACGACTATACAAATATCTTGTCTGAGGCTTAGCATTTTGTTCATCTCCAACACTAGAAGCGTGACAAAGTGAGTAGCTCCCTCCTTTACCATGTCTGTAAACCCAAGAGCCAGGCAGAAGACAAATTTCAAAGTGAAGCTGCCCAAAATCTGCACCACCTCCAGGCACGTTCAGATACCAAGGTTTCTGCTGCTTCAACCACCTTCATTCCCATTCTTACCTCAGAGGAAGACAGTCACCTGCAATTTTCCCTCTTTAAATGTCACTAGTCAATACACAACATTTAAGCTGGTCCTACCATCACATAAACGTTTATGTGCCATTTAGCACAAATTTAGCAATGCCGGAAATCAGTCCATTTAAAGCCTCTTGTGTTCAAAAACACAAACAAAAGTGTGTGCTCTTTGAGGAAGCCAGCCGCTGTCGAAAGGCAATAAACACCAGAATGCAGAAAACACAATTTCCATGCAGATCTTTTTATTCAAGTGCCCTGGACAGCCGTCAGTACCGACCGCTGGCTTCGAGAGCTGATCACCTTCAGCCACACAACAGTTTTAGGACAAACTTCAAACAAAAAGGTAGCCACCCAGAAATCAAATCTCACGAATAAAGATTCTTCGCATTCTGGGAGCACTGGATCATGCCAGCTAACGAACGAGTAGGGCCACGTGTGTACTGTTTTGGGGGGAACTCAGTTGTGTCCCCTCCGGCCCTTAATAAATGCATCCACACACAGATGGGCTGCGTCAGTCTGGCCTCAAACACTGAGCTGGGAATAAACGTGGTACTTGTGTGCCCCGACACTGACCATCTCTGGCCCAGACAAAGATCTCAGCAGTATTTTACTCTGTGCTCCAGCCAGGACTTAAACAGCAGCGTCCTGGGGGGGAGGACAGCTGTATCACACGTATTCCATGTCAAATATTTTTATATTGCAGGAGGTGTGGGGGGCAAGCGACAAAGACAGCCAACTTACTGTTTTGACATCGTTAGTACCAATGATTCCCCCAATCTCTCCCAGGTCCTTAAGCAGCAAGTTCAAGATTTCTGTAGCTCTCTTCTTCTGATGGTTACTGAGCTCCTGCAACTGGCCCAGCTCCCTCTGGGTCGCTGTCAGGGCACTCTGAAAAGGTTTAAAAATAAAAGTTACCCTCCCCTCCGCAGACTGGGCGTCAGTTCTGTGATATCTAGGTTACACGGTGTTGTCTTGTATTTTCCTGAACATGCCTAGTGGCTCAATGCTCTGACACGTACAGTTCCACCTTGCCATAATCCACTTTCACAACTCACTTGCTAACAAGGCTACTTTAGGTCTATTAAATGTAGTAAATCCTGTAAGAATCTTATTTGCATAATACATGGCAAAGAAGGTTAATCATAGAGAAACAGGTATAGAAGGATATAAAACTCAATTTTTTTTCAAATGGATTTCATAGTAATCTGTTTTACTGAAGTGGATAACGAAGTCTTCCATGAAAACAGACCTGATAATAACAGCTTCCTCAGTTTGTATAATGAATTAAAAGACCAACGATGTATTAAGCTAGTAAGCCAATCTTGATTTTTCTCGGATCAGGTTTTTTCCTTAAGATCAGTACACAATCAGCTGAAAAAGCTGAATTTTTTGATTCCTTCCTTGAGATCTCCTGACTCCGTATAAAATTCCTGCTCCACAGCGCAGAGTCCAGAAAAACATAAAATGCTGCAATTTGCACAAAACAGATTTTCATATTTTGCTTGGCATAACAGAGATTTTAAATAACCAAAACACAGAATGGCCAGTTCTCATAGCTCACTTGCGCTATGCTGTGCAAAATACAGAGGCTGCAAGAGAGCCACAATCTGCCACCGGCTTCCACAGAGCAGTTTATGAATTACCTTATTTTATCGTTTAATTAAGACAGAAGAGAGAGGGTAGCATCGGCAAATATGGATCTTTTAACAGCTTCCCTGCTACTCCAATTTTTAAACTACCTAATAACATACTTGGCAGCAGGATTTGAAAGGTTCTTGAAATGGTAGAGGTTAGCAGTTATCTGGGAACCCCTATGGAAAGCTTTAGGGGATGTGTGGAGTTCGGGGCG
This sequence comes from Chionis minor, assembly GCA_013398295.1. Taxonomy (NCBI): domain Eukaryota; kingdom Metazoa; phylum Chordata; class Aves; order Charadriiformes; family Chionidae; genus Chionis; species Chionis minor. Next base: position 474,089 of record VZSF01006625.1, on the reverse strand, counting down.
AGGAGGGAACCAGCACTATAAACCACTTGCTCTTACACTCTTTTGCGCCAGCTCGTCAGCCAGCTGCTCGTTGGCCCTTGTTTTGTCCTCCACTTCTTGGGATTTCTGGTCATAATTGACAGCTAATTCTTCCAGGGCTTGAAGAACCTCTTTCACTTCATCTTTCGCTGCTTCGTTCTCAATCTGAAGACGGGTCAGCTCCTCTTGAATCTTCTCATAATCTCTCCTAGTGGAGGCCAAAAGCTGGAAACCAGATATCACAGAAGCGTTAAGTCACCCAAGAACTCATTCAAAAGACAACACTGAAAAGGGCAAAAACAGACAAAGAGAGAAAGAAAGCGTCAGCACACAAGCCTATGTGCAAGAAAAAGAAAGCAGGAGAGAAGAAATCCTGCTACTTTACCCAAAAGAGCATCAGTTTCAGCATAAATGTATTTGAAGGAAGCAAAAAAGGCTCTGAACTTCAACGAAAAGAAAAATCTTAATCAAATCTTATTATGACACAAGACCGAGGCAGAGAAACTTATTTTAAACAGCATCACAGCTCCCAATAAATTTTCTGCCCTCAATCCAAGGCTGCAGCCAAGACCGAAAAATACCACAAAGTAAAATGTTTAAACACAGACTCACAGCTTTGAACTGCAGCAAGTAGAAGGGCTCTCTCAGGCAGCCTCAAAGATCTTGTGGCCTTGGAAAAACACTTTGATAAGCCAACCTAGGATGATTACTTTTAGTTACCATCTCCAGCGTGATGCTGAAGACAGATTAGCTGCTCATATTTGCTGAGGCAAAATCTTAACTAAAGAAGGAAATACGGACTTCACACATACTAGTGAGCATTTCCAATTTGTAAAACTTTTTAGATTTACTCTTTGCCTGCTACTAAGAGAGATGATGCAGTTGCAAGAGGTCTGTTGCGTGGTCCTCTCCCTTGCCCTTCCACCACTCCCTCTTCACTCAGAGGTTCAAGTCTCAAAAATTCACCTAGCGGGTTCTTAGCACAAAACCAGACTCAACAGCAACCATATGCTGCAGAATGACGTGAAAATGAATAGAAGGTGCCATCTAACATTTATTGCTAATATTGTACTTTCAAGAATAATAACAAAATCGGGACTTAAGATTGCATAAAAATATAAAATATAGAACAAGAATATATAAAACAAGAATATATAAAACTAGTGCATGATATATGAAGGCATTCATGCTCATCCTAACAGCAAAGTTTGGATATTCATTCACAGAACTCTGTTATTTCCAAGCCTTCCTGTGTATGGATTAGCATAATATTACTGTACTGCAGCTTTCTTGGACAGCAGAACAAAACCTGCCCTCCTGAAGTGTGCTGGGTGGACTTCTCCTGACCTGTCCCACCGCTGCCCACGGGCTCCCAGGCCACGAAGAACTTGTGTGCAAGACCCCAAGCTAAACAGAAACGGCTCTCTAAAACAGACCACCTAAAAGGAGAATGTCAGACAAGACATTGCTTTTTTTGGCTCCGAACGCTAATGGAAAATAGGAAAGCAAGCAGGCAGCTTCAGACACTGGCACGTGCCCAAAGTGGCGAAGAGAGGATTCAGATGTAAGGGAAATTTATCTCACTGGTAATGCTGCAGCCTCAGAAGTGCACTCACGTTACGGAAAAACCCACTGAATTGCCAAAGCCAGATGGCATGTAAATATTTAAACAACAAAATAGCTTAAAATAATCTTTCTACTAAACACAGATGGAACTATTATTTACATTTACTTAAGAAATTTTCTGTGTGAATATTACTGTGACTTCAAGTAAAGGGAAGTGTTATATATCACCTAGAGCATCAACACAGCTCCCCAGAAGATTCCTGCTGGTATAACGTGGAAGAATATACCAGGATTTTAAAAGGCTATTGGTAACACGTTATACCCATCAGTTGTAAACAAGGGGAAGGAGACGATGGTGGCAGCACTGCGCGGATCTGCTCACAGCCCGCGAGACGCAAGGGGGGAAGATTCAGAAACCCCCCCAAAACACTGACCCTAGGAAACAGCCAGCGGTGAAAAGGTACCAAAAGATACCAGTATCAGCACGATGCCATCTGTGGCAGGCTTCAGATTTATAATTAACCTGCTAGCTCAATCAAGCAGAAAAAAGTACGCTGGTTAATTAGGGGGAAGCAGAGTGAGGCAGCTGCTCTGCTGCACATCTATCAGGGAGCTAATCACAGGCTCTACGACAGAACAGGTAGATTGCTCCCACAGCGTCAGCGAAGCTTACGTGCCGAAGACAAAACCTTGAAAAATTAATTCAGTTCCCTTAAAGAAGAAAACAAAAACATCGCATTAGCTTTCAAAGAGACGGACAAGCTCATCAGATGAACCAGCTAAAAACCTTCTGAACAAGCGGTGCAACATCAGCTGCACAGACTTCCCTAAGTCAGCAGAGCTAGACTAGAACACGTGCAAAAAAGGGGGAAAAGTGGTCTCTAAGGCAAGGATTAGAGGCCATGGAAATCTTGATTCATCTTCCAGATGTATTATTGAGTATGGAACACAGAGGGTGGGGAATAAGCCAGTGTACAGCACGTTCCCAAATACGTAACACAAAGAAAGGAATACACACCAATCAAAAAATAAGACACAAGAAAAACCATGAGGGGAAAAAACGAGATTTAGATGAGAACACTGATGTAAAAAAGGTGAGAGAAGTGAGATGATGTAAATAACATATATCCAAAAATAACGTTGCTGAGAGTGCATAAAATTCTGTTACATTTGTATAGCCACAGATATGGGTAGTACATAAAACAGAGTAATCCAGAGAAAATTGCGTAAAGTGAATGAAGAGTTTAATCATGGAGTAAAATAAAGCTGGTAATTCCTGCAGTGAGGAGAAGTCCCCAAAGGTGGCAGGTAAGTCACGAGTGATGACTAACAGACATTTTTGTGCATCGTTCTCTCCCTGCTAAGGAGTCCAAACTTGGAAACTCTTTCTGAGGACTTGATTAAGGATCAAGGCATGGATGGAATCATTTTTCAATGACAAGAGAGGTTTCACACCCAAAAAAAGGAGCCAGCATAATGCTGTATTCCAGCTGCAGTGGCTTGGGCAGCTAGGAGAAGCGCTCTCCTGGGGAATCACGGCAGTGTTTCGTGCAGAGACACCAACGTTTCCTAACACTAATGACGAGTGAACCCCCACACCAGGACTATACTGTTCATCTGAATGGTCCTCCTCCAGCTTCCCGCAGTTTGAAAACCAGCATAAAACCATCTTCTAAGAAATATCACAGCAACATTTGAGGAACTTGATAATTTAGTGTTATTGCCAGATTTTGCATCTTCCAAACCTCCGGTAAACAAATGACAGATAAGGAAATGACTTGACTGTAAGTTTAGTGATCATATTCCCCATCTTAAAAACCACGTTCATTTTACAGACAGAAACAATGGAATAAAATGTTTAAAGTGAGCAATAGAAGATTTTAAAGCCAATCTGTGGCAGCACCAATAATCAATTTTTCAGTCTCACAGACTTCTCACGGTACTGTCTCTAATTGCCAAAACTAATGAACGTCAGTAATTTTATTACCAGGAGTAATCTTTATACTGTCAGCCTAGGAAATCTGTTAACCACCCACAGCCCATAGTGTCTGGATACCTGAAAGGATACAGACATACTGGAAAACACATTTGAAGTGAAAAAATACTGGCCACGCTCCTACCTTGGTACCTCTAGCATTACTTCCCAGCAGGATGGTATGCTATTGTAAGGAGTTATCAAGGCTTGATGCTCTTGCGAGGTTATTATGAAATTTGAAATTTAAACCTATTTGTCACACAGGTTTCTCTTACTTACTGAATTTTAGCCGGTCAACATGAACATACCTAGCCAACAACTGTGACAGAATGACTAAACAAGGGACTCATAAGCAAAAAGTCAGGGGTTTTCTTTTTTTGTTTTTTTCCCCCAGTTTTTTACCTCCTCTTGATCCAACATTTGTTGCTTTAGCTTTTCAGCCAACTGGCTCTGCTGGTTGATTTCATCATCCTGCAACAAAAGAGGGTTGGAGATTTTTAATTTCTTTTCACAGTTCATGTTTCGTCATTTTTATTTCCCCTCTCTAGAAAAGAAGCAAGAATAATGCTGTAGTAAACCCTGTCCAGGTTTGAGTGGTATGGGAGGAGAGAAAAATATATATACACAGAGCTAGATAGTAAAAGCAATGTATACATGCAGTTGTCTCTGGTATATACCTACGCAGGTGTCCCTGATGGTAAATAAGACACTGATGTGGTCAGAGTTACACCTTATAACTTGCAGGAGACTTTGCCAACATATGTGATGTTTTATAGTAGTACAAACACATACACACGCACCCCTTACTCTGTCCCCAAACTTCAGCTGAAGAGAGATCATTAGGGACAGATTTATTAACCGATTGCAATTTCCAGCTAGCTCCGAACTGCTTTAATGAAAGAGGAAGCTCAAACCGCAACACAGAACTTGGGCCCTCAACTGCAAAATTTGTGTTTTCCTACTCCATCACAGCCCTTGAAGAGAATACTGCCAGGTAAGGCACAGCCAGGCATCCAGTCTTACTGGCATCTCAACTTCCTTGTCAAGACAGCGTCCTCACGGGGTAGGAACTGATCTTCAATAGCGAAGAGAAATGATGATGGACTCCACTGTACAAGCCCTTCCTCCCAACCGCCAGAGGCACACCAAACACAGGACCTGGCCAAGTCCATCTCCTCTTGTGAGGGATATCCTTCCCTAAAGGTTGCTTTTTACCCCAGCAGAGTCACTCGGCATTTTGCGTTTCCCTGATAAGCATGCAACGGATTGGTTTCTGATAGCACATACAGCTATCAAGTAGAATACATGGAATCATTTGCTAATATTAAAATAACAGATAGAAGAATGGTCTACACTGTAACAAGTTAGACATGGGGATATGGTGGTTTTGTTTTGGATATCAAATACCTTCTCATTTCCAATAGTACTGCAGTAGGGCACCAAATTCTGCTCCCCGTGTTTTCTAGGGTAAAAGTCAAACCTGCCCCCAGTTCCCTCCAGAACACTCCAATGGGCTTTGCTACTATCCACGAGGGAAAATGAAAGAATGACTGACTTTCTTCCTTTTTCTAATCAATACATAAAAGCTAGAGACTGCTACCGGGGCTGTATTCTCCCTCACAGAAAGGCTGTAATTTAGGAAATTACACTAAGACCTTAACTGTTATTCTGAATGCCATCAACATACTGCTATGTGCAACCGGACTGCGCAGAAACCTCACGCGCATCAGAGTCAAGGCTTAAAAGCAACTACCTACTCCTTCCTGTGCTCTTCACAAACAGCCAAACTTTAATATTAACATACAAGGAAACAGCGTGTCTTTTTCTGATATTTTCCTGCTAATTACAATTGAAAGTTTAACTCAAGTTTTGATTTGTGATTAAAGCTACCTTGCAAATTTTTCCTAGACAGTCTTTTAAGCTGTTCTCATCCATAATGGTCAATGGTTTTAGTACGCCTTTTTCCCCTTCCTTTTTATCTTCACACAAGCCAAAGCTATTATTGGCAAGTGCTCAGTAAATGTATTGCTGATAGCTTTAAGCGCCAATGATGTATTTCAAGCTGTGCAAATAAATAAATAAAAAAGCCACCTGCACTCCAGGCAGCGTTCACAGCTAGAACAACATGAACAAAAGAGACCCAGGGGATGGTGATGTATTTTCCTGAAAATTCTAAGACACAATGAATATATAAAAAATATTAAGATACAGTCTCCCTTTTTTTCTTTCTCCTGTGACTCCAAGATGTCACTAAAGTTTGCTGAGGGATTTTACAAAAATCACTGATGAAAGGGAGAGATGAAAAGCCTGTGCTGAGCCCTTAAAACTAAAGGCAAACTTGGCTGATTTCACGGAGAATGCCCCCAAACACTGTCTGCAGGGGGAACAGAGGCAAAGAGCTGACATGATAGGACAAGACCTGCTTTTATGCAGTGACAGTGTTTTGAACTTTGGGACATTTTCCAGTTCATGGTGCTCCAGAAATAAAGACAGCCACCACCCATTTTGGATTTGTTTTCCATTTTCACCCAGCGAATGGAGTGAAACCAAACGTTCACACCTTATCATCCAGCTGCCGGTAGAGACTGGCAATCTCCTCATCATATTTCTGCTTCTCCTCCGTCGAGATGCTGGCAACAACCGGTGTGATGTTGTCAATGATGGGGGTGTTATCACACGGCTCCAGGTTCTTCTGGTCCTTTGCACTGATCTGTTCATCTTCAGGCACAGCTTCTCCTGCAGGCACACAATCCACGGTCATTACAGTCCAAGAGAGAGGGTTGCCCAAACCCATGGACATCCTAGGACGGTCCTTCACAGAAAAGCAAAGAAGGGTTGTACCCAGCTGTGCAAGGCAGGCAACTGCCACGCAGACAAATGACAGGCCAGCGTAGGTGTGGGAAGGTGGTCAGCATCCTTAGGGAGACGACCTCCACGGTTAGAAACACAAACACGCAAAATGCAGCAACAATTCAAATGGCTGCCATTAAAAGTCCTGTACTCCCAGCTCCCCTTTCACTCAAGGCCTCTGTAGATGGGATTAGCTCCATGGATTAACAGAGGTGTAAATAAGGAGGGAAAAAGTCTGACTTTCAGCCTAAAGCCTAGTGGCAATTACGTGTCTCTTCCCCTCCAGATTGCCAACTGCCTTATCAACTCCCCCTTCCCCATAATGAACTGCCAGAGCGTCAGGACAACACGCCAGACCACAGCATTTAAAACGATATTCACCTTCTGCCTTGTCACATCTAAAATTAAAGTGCATACACCAATCTTCAGATGTTGCCCATGCATACCAGACAGGATGTTCTCCCTATGCATTTTCTTTCAAAATCGTTTTCTCCAAGGAATATTTTCGTTGGTAGCATCAGTGCATTGCAATTATGAGCCCGCTGTAGCTCAGCGGAGAGGGACAGGCAGGGCGCTCATGCCAGAAATTGAATCTCCTCTCATTAGTCTGGTGAGAGACTCTGCGAGTCACTGAACGCTGCACGCCTTGCTCGAGGTGCGGGAAGGGAAGGTTACATCCAACTCTTCTGCACAAACAGGTTTTTTCCTTTTCTATGAAAAGCTACAATATTTTAGTCCCATAAAGGTTTACTAGCCATTCCTCTTGCCCAAAGAGCTTAGCACTATTTATCTTACTGGAAAGGAAACAAGTAAATAGGACAAATATATCAAAAACCAAAGAGACAGGCTATTCAGGCTCCAAAGCAAAACAAAACAGAGCATGAAGGAACATGACCAACTAACAGAGAAGATCATTTTTTCAAGCTTAAAGCATGAAAAAGAGTAATTTGAAATCAAGCTGAATAACCTCTATAAAAGTACTTCACTCAAAATACTTTTTGCCCTATTGCTAATGGCGCAGTGCTATTTTTTATTACTAATGAGAAAAATGTAAATGGATTTTTCATTGCTGCATTTCAGCGGAGCAGACTAGGAAAGGTGGGCTTGGTCAGACCGTGGGACCTCGCACACACAGCAACGCTCCTCAGGCTGAGGAGAATCCATCAGGGGCCTCCCAAAATGAATCTTTAGATTTTCTATTGGATGAGAACAACCTCCAACCTGTAAAACACAGACCACATTGTGCGCCTGGATACAAGGCTGCTGAAATGCTGCTTCGGTGAGAATGGAGCACGCCCGTTTTCTGCTACAATTTTATTTTGTGTATTATTTTCTAAGTTTATAGAATCAGCTATACCAATAGAATATTTATGCATCTATCTTGCATTTCATATTCAAGACGCAATTTCTGTGACACTTTCATTTGTAAAGAGCTTCCTTTGACAGCGTATCCTTCCAAAGGATGCTATTGCAGCAGGCCACACAAGAAATCAATAGTATTTTAAATGCATTGAATGTATTGTTCGGTAATTCCAATGAGAAAAGCAGGACAGACAGAGGGGATGAGGAGGTGTGTATATTTAGACAAAACCATAGAGACAGCATGTTATAAGGCTTGTTTATGTGGCGTATAGAAAGGATCTATACAGGGGGTTCTAAAAAGATGTTTCTAGAACAGGAAGGAAATTAAAAGTCGTCACATTTAGCAAACAGAGACGGAAACACACGGAACACGAGCGGGTTATAAATCCCCAGCACTCCTCAACACCACCAGCAGACCGACCGTCTCCATAGCAATTGCGCTGTGCTGATAAGGGGAATATTCCCTGGGCTGAAATCTCCAGAGAAAGACACGGAGCGCGATCATTAGGTAACGATTTCATTTGAAAGGCAAGTAAACAGCACAGGGAGCTGAAAGAGGAAACATTTTTTTGCACCCATAAAGGTCAGGTATTATCTTTTAAGTAGTGATTTCACCCAGGATGTTCAAAACCAGACTTGACTGCGCAAAACAAATTATGACTAATGATTAAATCACAGATTTGTCCTCACTTTAGATACTTCACATTTGCAAGAGTTACATGCTGTTGAACCGCAAGATGCATCAACACGTAGGGCCTGGCTGACAAGTAATTTAGAAAATTAAAATGACTCCGAAGAAGCAGTGTGTTACTGTCAGGCATTTGTTGGGATTTCAGGGTGCAAGGGGATGCAGGGTTGGGGTTTTGGGGTTTGGAAGGGTTGGTTGGTCATTGTTGCTTCTTGTTGGTTTGGGTTTTCTGTTTCTTTGGGCTTTTTTTTTTTTTTAATACATAAAAATGAAAGGAAAGGATGGTTTGCTGAAATTATTTGTCCACATTCCAGATTAAATAAAAATGCTTTAATTTGTATGTATGCATACAAATATTCTTCCTCCTCTACCATCCTACACTTGATCTTACAACCTACCCTGAACAAGCAATTCCCTATGTTTCTAAACAGAAAATTGGCTGTTCTCAACATACATTTCACTTAGAAGCCACAGAAGGAGACAAGTGGTGATTCTTCTAATCAGATGACACTCCTAATCATTGTTCTAAAGGACTAATTATTCTAATGTTAAACTCAATTATAAAAAAACCTCCAAGATCTAGTTACCTGAAAGCATAATGGAACTGATTCTCATGTCTGAGGAGGAGAGTTCTTTTTAAAAACCTCTAGCATAATGACATTTTACCTTTTCTTTATTAATATTAATAACATTATTAAAAATTATTGATGCCTTTCTGTACTCGCGACGTTTGTTATCACGCTAGTTTTGGCATTTTAAATGGTACCTTCAGTAAATGCCTCCTGCTGGTTTCCCTGGTTTTTGCTTCTTCACCTTTCAGTCACTATTATGAAAGGTGAGCTACAACTCTGAACAGTGAGGTTAGAAATAGTATGACTCTTGTGATTTAAGGCAAGATTTAAACATACGTAACTTAAAAATACAAAGACGTGTACCCATTCCCATCTTCTGGTACGTACCATTTCTCCACCTGTTCAGTTCCAGCTCTAGATGCTGGATAACATTCTTTAGACTCTTGTTTTTGTCTTTCTCCTTCTCGTACTTTTTCTTCCACTCCTCCGCGGTCAGCTCCAGGTTCACAGAGACTGTGTTCTTAATTGTCTTAGCTCTGCGCAACAAAACCAGTTGTCAGATGCTCTGCAACTTTTATCCCAATACAACAGAAAGGATTCAGAATTTTTTCCGTAACGCAAAGGGAAACTACTAAACATTTGCAGTTTATTTTCTGAAGTGCAATGCCACAATTCCATTTTCTCTCTGACCCTCAGTACCATTACAACCTTGAAACGTCAATGAAATTTTTCCATAGCAAAACCCAGCAGCCAGCGACCACTTAGGCATGGATCTGCGTCGTCACATTCCTCCAAAAAGAGAACCTCTGGAAACCGTTCGTGGACAAGGACAAAACGAAGTCCTGTCATTAAGGCTCTGTGAGGTAAGCTGTCACCTCACAGCTTCTCCTGGCCTGGGACCCACTGTAAAGCATCCCACTCCAGCGTCTGACCAGGGGCTCACCCCGTCTCTTAACAACCACCCCTGAAAACTCCACCAACAAAACTCAGCCATATTTCAAGCATCACAGCAACACAGTGAGGCAGAGAGCTGGAAACTTGTCCTTCTTGAAAGCCAAACAGCACTTTCGAATACATTTTTGGGGGAAGGAAGAGAAGGAGGGAACTGATGGTCATCACCAGGTAACTGGGCTGAGGAAGGCTCTCGGGGCGAAGGGAGTCTGAAGTCGTGCCTGTGCCACTGTAGGCTGAGTTACTGCCTCTCTAGGCAAAAATCACAAAATTTAAACCCTTCTAACAACAACCACCACCACTTGACTGTTGTCAAAGTGCTCAGCTTCAACTGAACCTGAACAATGGCACTAGAAAATGCAAGGCAAGCAGAAAAACTGCACGGCACCTACTTTAGCAAATCCACATTTAAAAAGAAAAACCAAACAAATCAGTATGAATTAAGAAAGCTTCAGATCTTTGCCCTTCACTGTTCAGACACTGAGTCCCTCCAAATGACTCCAGTGTTATTGAATAAAATAGAGGCTAAGTAAAGGAATAACAGACAAACCTCCCACCAGTTTGTAAAGCAGAGGCTGAAACGTCAATGAAGAAACTACACCTAGGAATGGGCTAGACGTACATGGGCTAACTCTCCTTTGGGGAGGGAACATGATCTTAATTATCTTTTTTGCAGCTCCACTTACTGATTTTAAAGCATCCTTTAACTGTGGCCAATCACTAAAAATCCCCAAAGTTTGTTTTGTCAGCAAGAGAACCCTCCCATATTGGTGCCTCATACTCCCAACTGTGCTTCAGTGATTTGCACCATGTGGCAAGCAAGAGTTTTATTACCTTAGAAACATTTTTAAAAAACCCTGCGCTTTTTAAATATGCAGACACCTAATAGTTAGCTTTTACATATTGTCTCTGCCCAAACCATGGCTCATGATTCCACTCATTTAACTGCACTAGGGGAAAAAAATGCCACACCATTAAGTTCATTGACTGCGTTACCCTAAATATGAAGTACTTACTAACAACTGAAATTAAAAACAACATAAAAACAGAAGATGGAGCAGAAAGAGAAGAAACCAACTCACTATTAACAGAGGAGCACAAGCACTTGTTGATTGGTGTGAACAGGCCTGCGAAGATGAATTTTACTCCTAACACTTATTTTAATGGTGACATAATTCTTTCTTGCTAGGAAAGATGGAGGAACCAGTAATCACCCATGACTCATACACCTTCCCTTTTATGTTATTCAGGCCCTTAATACTGTCACATCAGAAATATGAAATGCCGCAGCTGAAGAGCCTCTAAAAGAAACCATTTCCCACGGACAGTAATATTCCTATCCAAAATGCTGACAAATAACACCACGCACGTACAGTACGTGTGCTGCTCTGCAGGTCTAGTACATCACCAATCCTCCTACTTGTACTTCCTTTCTTACAATTCAAAGTTCTCCACAAGGAACTCCCATTTCAGCCCAATCCTGCAGTTGTTAAGCAAACAAACAAAAACCCCACAATATGCCCCAACCGAGCACTCTCACAAAGCATTCAGCCGTTTTCCTGGTTCTTTCAGATGACATGCTAGTCCTCAGTAAGGAACATCTTTAAAATGTTCCTCTTCCTAGAAAAGCGTTAGTCATGTCACACCACTCCAAGCTCTGCCAGCCAGCATGGGCGGACTCAGCTTGAAAATTATTTTGCTCCAAACGGAAAAGCAAGTTTTACCAATTACTGGAAAGAGAAACAAAACCAAGAAAAATGTAAACTGAAATAACATGGAAACTGGATTTCCTCCACACACACTGTCTCAAGTACCCAAGTACACAACTTCCCAGAGATCCTGGAACTCTGTTACACATTATAGAGCAAAAGCAAACCCCCTAATCTAGATTTAAAAAAAAAAAAAAAAAAATTATAAGAAGCTACACTACCTTTTAATCCCCTTAATCTGAACTATTACATTTTACTGCTTACATTTCTTTTTACTTCAAATCATACCTGCAGACAGGGAGTTGAGCACAACAGCAAGCAGACTGAAACTTGATATAGTACCTACTCATCTGTTAAAAATTAAATGCCGCTGTGCTGTGCTACTGCCCTGGAGCCTTATCCAGGATGAATTAGCAGGAACTTTGGGACCACTCTTACTGTTCTACAGAGGTGCAAGATTCACATTCTTCTGAAACCATCTGCAGTCAGAAAATTGTACACAGGGAGGTTTAAACTACGAACCATCAAAACATCTAAGCTTCTACCATCACCAACACTGTGCAATTCATTACACTTCAGAATTGTTAACTCTCTTTATTCAATTACTGCATCTTAGTATTTGCATTTACTCAATATTTCTGTGACTCACATTGTAATAGATGAGATTTCAGTAGACGCTTACATCTTCAATAAATTTAACATATGTTTATCATACAACAGTGAAATAAAACTGCACAGCAACCCTTAACCCAATTATATATTACCAACCACTGCCTCCTTTTGTAGTCCTTTTCCATAAAAGCTTCCTGCAGCGACCCAGGAAGCTCCCTTTGGGGAGTTTTTCCTGCATGCTATCATTTAAGCAAGTCACTGATGGGAAGGACACACTATAGGAAGCAGAGATCAGAAGAACTGGTGCTTTTTGCAGCTACCTGGCTTGCAGCACGTGGGTCCCTCCCCACCTTCCACAAATCCCAGCAGCAGCTGACAAGGACAAAGCAGTACTGGTTCTGGCAATGCCAGCTGGAGAGCGCGTTGCAGAGAACCTGCGCTAAGCTGCAACTCCCCAGCAAGAGGGACTGCATCCAACTGCAGCTGTTTGTCCTGCGCTTTTACGTAGTCCTACCATAGAACCTTCTAGGTTGGAAGGGTCCAACCATCACCCCAGCACTGCCCAACCCACCCCTAACCCACGTCCCTCAGCACCACGTCTGCCCAGCTGGGAAACACCTCCAGGGATGGCGACTCCACCACTGCCCTGGGCAGCCTGTTCCAATGCCTGATAACCCCTTGGGTGAAGAAATTTTCCCTAATACCCAACCTAAACCTCCCCAGGCACAACTTGAGGCCATTTCCTCTTGTCCTGTCGCCTGTTACTTGGGAGAAGAGACCGACCCCCACCTTGCTACACCCTCCTTTCAGGGAGTTATATGAATACACTAAAGGGATCACCTTCCTTCACAAAAATCCAAGGAAAGCTCACATTAAAGGATAGAAGTGGAGCAATGAATTCATAGAAGATTGTCATATTCATCTTTTATACACGATTTAACTTTCCAATGTAAAATGCTCCTTAACAGTGTGGGCTTCAATGCAAAAATGATGTATAGTGGAAAACAACCCATTTCCAGACAAAGACAAATTTATTGCATTGTACAAATTGTTAAATAAATTCTATTTCAAAGAATCATAACTTGCTAGTATTTTTTCTCTCTGCTATTACACAAATAAACCAAAATGAGTAATTTTACGAAGTATCAGAGTTCTCCTCAATTACAACAAAAGCAGTAATTACATAATGAGCCTGACCTATTTTTTGCAAACTTTCCAAATGCATTTCACATGACTATTGCCAACGAACACATATGGAAGGGAAATTTTCGTTCTGAATACTTTCACACTTATTTTATCCTTGCTTGTTTCTGAGGACTTGTTCCTGAACTGTTAAGACGCTTCAACCATAAAAATGTCCATGAGCTATCATGGTAATCTACGGAAGTTGTCAATATCACACGGAGTCCACATTATTCATTTTTCTTAACAGTTAGAAAATATTTTTTACAACCGTAACAATAATCCCCGAGATGCCATTCAAGGAGAAGACACATCTTAAAAGCATCAAGAGCAGCATCAGATAAAGCAAACATTTTCCACTGTTAGCCAACAGAAAACTGCGCAATACCATTATTTTCCCCCATAAAATTTCAAAGAACTATGATAAGGCTTTGTATTTTCTACAGGAAAAATTACCAGAGCTTCTAAGTAGCGCAGCTGCTGGCCAACTTTAACATTTATTTTTATGATACCACAGGGAATGAAGAGATAGTTTTCTCAAGTTCTCCAGTACCATTTTTGAACAACTCCAGAAACCTCCATATTTTAAAATGCCTACTCATCTCGCTCCCCTCGGCGCGGCTGGCTCAGAACACGTGGAAGAGCCCGAGTAAGTGTCACCCAGCCTAATGCTGCGTGGGACTCACCGCTGTCCAAACATCAGGGTCGACTTTGTTTCTGCTTCGTTGAACACGGAAGGCGAGCAGCATATCACGATGGTGGTTCTGCAGTTCCCACCAAGGGAATCCTGGAGTATTCGGGTCATTTTGCTGTCTCGGTATGGAACATGGGTTTTCTAATCAAAATATAAATAGGAGACGAGAACCGATGCTTTTAAGTAATGATATCGTAATGAGAGAGAACATGAGTCGACAATGACAGGTTTAATGGATTCAAAGCATACAATCCTGAAGAGTAATTGTTTGGATTGCGCTAAGATTGGGTAATCGCTCAAGTGAAATCCTGAGAATTAGTTTCTTATCTGTTGTAGAATAGCAAAAGTGTCACTCGTTTGTGGTTGGAAAGCTAGTATTTTCTTCTTTCTGAGTTGAAATGTTAGCTGACTTTTTTATGTGCATGGCAAAGAAACAGATAGATAAAAAGCCATTCTTCAACAACACAAAACAGGATTACTTACAGTTCCTTCTGCCAAGGCAGATATCACATTGCCTAAAGCAGACAAAGACTTATTGATATTTTTAGCTTCATCAAGAACAGCGCCCTCCGCTCCAGTTTTGCTGACCTACCAAAGAGAGCAGGCAAGTCAGGCTCAGCTATCAGCAAGCGCCGGTGCAAATACAGCCACAATGCAGATAGTGCGACCGTTAAAGATGCTCTTGGGAGAAAAACAAAGCAAGCCTATCCTCAGCATAAAGGAGGAGGATTTTACATGCACTTTTTTGTTAGCGGACGTCTGTCACACTTCCACCTTCCTTCCAGTGTAACGGCAAGTTGACCCTTAATTTGTTCAGGGAAAAGCTGGTAAGTCTGTGCTCTCCTGACAAGGTCTGTAATTTATTTCATTTACAGTTAAAGACTCCAGAAAATGTTAGAATGAGAACTGGGAAACAGTGACATTTTTCCACTGCAGTACTGTTCTAGACCATTACTCCTTTGGTAAACAGATACAAGTTCTTTTCTGGTTAGTATTTTTCTATATCAGAAAGCAGAAATAGTCACCACAATCAAGAGAGTATTTCAGGGAGCTTTGGATAGAATTCAGCTGTATGACTGCATTAACTGCTGTTATTTCATTGATCTAATATGTGAAATCATTACAGAAAACCTAGAAATAGGACATGTCTGAATATAAGCAAATTAAAATAGCTGTCTAATTTGACAAATTACATTAAATACGTTACTTTCTTCGAGTACCCATAACTAAATGAGAAGCTATATAAAAGTACATTGGTTCAATCCACTTTGTTATAAATGAGGATATAATGCAGATTTTTGGGCTTGGTATTTCATACCAATCGTTCTGATCTGCTCCTTTTCTCCATCCCACATTAAAAATAAAATTAAAAATTGCCATCCTAAAGATAAGCTAAGATAAGACTCTGTAAAACGCACCCTGGTTTGCACTGACACATGTTCACATGATGAGTTCAGTGACCCGCTAGGATCACTCCGCGGTTCAGGAAAAAGGAAAGATTACCTTCTCGCTTCCAGCCAAGTCTACCAGGTAAAGCTTTCCACTGAGTTTCTTCTCAGTTTCCACATTCTCTTGTTTGATATTAATGAGAAAGATACTGTGGCTCCTAGAGCTGTGTTCATTCATATCTGCAATTACATTTGAAAGGTTTTGTTTAAATGACTTTCAAACCTGTCAAGAAGTTTCATCAGAGCTAGCCTATGGCTAACAAATTCTAAAGTATGAGGTGATCCACCAGAGAGCCCAGCCCACTGTACTGACAGCAGTGTCTACGCCAAGAGCTGCAAATAAAGCTCAGGGACTACACAATGAGCTCCTACTCTCTCCCAATACCACCAAATTAACCAGATTCATGATAAATGACAGCCTTGGGAAAAAAAGGCCTTTTTTCCTTCTTCTTTCTTTTTTGAAAGATTTTTTCATTCCCCTGCAGTAATAAAATTCGACCAGAAATAGTAAAAAATAACAAAAAACAATCATAGCATAAGAATAATAAAATATCATTTCACAGATACAGTAAGAAATAAAGGTTTTGTTCTTTTATGCTTCTTCATGAGCACAGAGAGCTCACACAAAAAACTGCTGTGATATAACACGCACCATTTAGACACAGAACTACAATGAGCGGGTATGTTCAGCATCCTGGACAGGGGAATAATTTTGAGCTGATCAAGAGCATTTAAAGAGGAGTAATAATAATTGCAATAAAAAGAAGTTGGGCAGGTCTCAGTGCAACTGAGTGAGGAGATCTCCCAACATTTTAGCAAAAGTTTTCATCAAAAACATACTATTTAAATTGAAATTTCAGAATTATTTTTATTGCTTGTGTAATTAAAAATCCTCCTTCACCCAGGCAGCAGGTAAAACACAGGCAGCTAAAGTTTCAGCTTCCACGTATTCTAAGTTTGATTGTAACCCTATCATGCTTAAAGTTTCATAAAGTAGCAAAAAGAAAACATTAAGATTCAGTAAACCACTTTCTCATCTGTTTTCAGCATTTTCTCTGTTACTTAAAAATCCACTACCACCTTTCCTCATACACATTTGCAGCAATATTTATATTTATCCGAACTCTCTTTTTCTCCTCCATCTCCAAACGCAGCTTTTTCAATAGCACTTCCAAATTAGCTCCTTGCCGTTTCAGTCTAGGAAAAATTCAATTTCTGTTAGTTTTTGTCAGAACTTTTCTATGGGCACCAAATGCAACAGGTAGCATCACAGCAAAAGGTGTATTTGGATTTTTTTTGTTAAAGAGAATAGCAGAAACAACAGGAGGAAATGTTCCTCAGAAAAAAGAGAATACATTTCTGTTAGTATGGTGAGAAAGGCATGGGAAAGCTAAAGCAGTACAGTATTTATCAAAGCAAGACGGTAGAGACACGGAAGAGAAAGAAGTTACCCAGTGTATCATAAAAAATAAAATAAAATTTTAAAAAAACCAAACAACAAAAAAACACCCCCAAAACCAAAAAAAAAACCCCCATACCCCACCCCACCACAAAGATTTGAGTTACAAGCTGAGGTTCTGCCAAGCTCACTGCTTGGATCAAAGACATCTTCCAGTATAAATTGGGAAACAGGCCAAAGATACCTGCCCTTTTTATCACCGTAATGCTAGTAGGCTGCATGCAACACAATGTCAACAAATTTGGCACAGGCTGAAGTGATTATTCTGGTTTTTAATGCAGGAAGATGTGTTTGTTTTGCCATCACTGGAACTCAAAGCTAGTCAGCGCTTCCCTGGGATGACTCGCAGGAGACAATCAGGCAGAGTCTGATAACTGCTCTGCAGTCTTTGCCTGCATTTGACAAGTGGTTTGCTCCAAGTTCTTGACTTGTAGCACAAAGAAGAATTCACGTACATAATTTCAGTTCTACACCATTTCAAAATATCTATGCTACGTGTGACAATACATATTTTGACATTTTATATAACAATACTATATAACGCCATATATTAAATTCAGGAATTCTCTAAGCTGAAAGTCAATAAATATTTCTGCGTGCGGTGAAGTGGTAAAAAAAGAACAGCTCTATTAATTTCAGAGCATTATAGTTTGTGCATCATTGCATCATTCACACAAGTAACTTAAAGTACCTTGTGAACATGAGGAATCAATACATCAAAAGGAAGCTACAACCACCCCCACTTTACAGCCAGCACACTTACTTGTAACGGCTACGTGACGGTTAGCTTTCCCTTCATCAATGACATCCAAAACTTCTTCAGGACTAGATACAAATCTTTCTGTACAACCCTGGAAATAGGCAAGTTGAACACAGAAAAGTTTAGGAAGTGCCCCAGTGCTCCACATGCCATCAGGAAGCATTTAGCACTGATGAACAAAATAATTAGAAGAACCATCAAACATCCAACATGATCATTAGTGTGGCAATGGACCAAAACGCGCCTTTGTATGACTTTCAGGAGGATTCCACAGGATAACTTGAGAGACAACTTTCTTTCACAAGATTAAAGACAAACATGCAGCAGAAAAGAGTTTCCACACGTAGTACACGTGAAATAATATTGCATATATTCCTGTTACTAATTTGGGTTAGATTACATACCCAAATTAGTTTTTCCTCTCTCAAACTACAAAACAAGATGCATAGTCTTTATTCTCTGCCTTAATGTAATATTACTGAAGGAATTATTTTATCAATTTTTTTTTGCCCTCCCCAGGATTAGAATAAACAGAACAATATTATTAAGGCTCACATAGGTTCGTAACAAGTATATTATATTTAAGTGAGGGCCCAGGAACAACAAATCTGTTCTAAAATATTGTGAGATTACAGCATCTATGAACAAAATACGGAAGAACAAAAGGCTTCAAGATGTTCTCTTCATAGCTGACATGAAATGGGCATATGAATACTTAAAATTTAACATCATACTAACAAATGTAAATGTCTAAAGTCAGGAAAATAAAGCAAACATGATTCAAGCCCATTAATATTTCAGGAAACTGTTTAAATCCAGGGACAAATACTACTTGAACATTCAAGACTCCAAACGTGAGTCGAATTATTTCAGAAAATGCAAAATGCATACGCGAGAAAGAATGAAAAACTGAATGTCAAATTTTCCTTGTACCTTAACATATGGGACTCTGTTTTTATCTTCATGTACAGCGAGGTTTGTCTTTGACACTACAAAAAAAGATGGAGATCATTAGGAATATTCCACAGGTAATAATGTGTCAACGATAGGCATGACAGACAAATACCATGAATGCATTAAATTTGCAAATGAGAATTGTAGTCACTTCCTATTCCTTATGAACTACCAATATTTCTGTTACATAAAACTTGTTTCTTGTTCTGTCAGTCTTATATCTGTTTCTTTAAAGTTAACTGTATGGCACAGAAGCGCTTGTTTATTGCTTGTATTAATAAAACGAACACAGAACAAGCTGGATTTTGCCAAGGCAGCAAGATTTTCAACAGAGACAGAAGTTATCACTGGAATTCAGAAAAGCTCAAATACACGTTCCTGGTTTTGTGTCACCATTTGCATGCACTTCTCCGTTTTCAGACTGATTCAATGCACACAACTACCACTTTCATTAACATACAGCACGCATATACAGAGACACAAATTGTAAGAGATAGATCACACCCAGCAAACTCTACCTAACAGAAGCAAAGCAAGGAATAAGTTGAACCGACTGTATTCTAAATTTAACAAAATTTAACAAGCTCTTGCTTGCCCTCACTGTCCCTTGCCAGCGCTTTCATAGCCCCACAAATAGAACACTATATACATTTTTAAATCACAGTGTTTTTCTTTAAGCGTATACTTTGCCAATGAGGCTCACATCTGCCTTGAAGTCTGCAAAATTCTCCGTACTCATTAATTTATAATAAAGCTATGTGGCACTGCAGAGGTAGGCGCACAACCGTCAGAGACCAGATGACTTAAACTGCAAAATTTTCTTTCACAAACCCAGTCACACAGCTTAAATTTGTATCACTCTCAAAGAAAGCAACTGTTTCCCCATAAGCATTGATTCAAAGCACTATACCAAGCCAAAAAACACTTAAGTCACATAAGAAATGCAGAACTTACCATCAAGTAGGTCCCTTATTTTGTCCAAATATATCTCAAAGTAGGAAACCTAATTAAGTAATCATAAACATTACAGATTTAAACTTTGGCAATTTAAAAATCTCGGTACCTATATTCCTGCATCTGTGAAAACAAAAAGCACTAAACTGAATATAAAACCCATCTCCCACATACTTTGCGTTACCTCTTTCATGTGAACACGCTTGTATTTTGAATGATTTACAAGTCATTGATCCTTCTCCATTTATCAACAATTCATCAGGAAAGTGTACAAAAAAACTTCAGACAAATGTTAGCTTTTTTTTCATAGGCAAAATTGACACAAATATTGAACAGAATCAAATCAATTCAGCTGTTATCCTATCAGTACAGCTGCACCACAAGAAGGGTGAAGTTCGACAGCTGTACGAGGTATATTGATATTCACCAGCACAAAAGCAGACAGCATTTGCAGTGGTTTAACATACAACTTACACCAGCCTAAGCGATATACATTAAATGAAACTTTTAAATGAAGCGTATGTAAAAGTTCTGTCTTGAATCAAGACCCAAAGAAACCAAAAATGAGCTTTTCTGTAACAGAGAAACAATTGTCCGCCAAAAAAAAATAAAAAAAAAAAATAAGGAGAGGGAGAATGAATGACTGACTGTTATTAAAAAGGCATTCAACTCACAGAGCAAACAGAAATGTGTTAGGGGCATGGTGCTTAACCGTGCCCTAAATGAGCTTTATCGAGGGATTATTTAGCTTGTATACTAGATGGCTAAATTCTAGGCATCAGTAAACTCCAGCTATGTAGTAAAGTATCGTTTTGTCTCGTGAAAAATAAATGATGTCTGGTTTTTTTAGACTGGTGAGTTCATCTTCCTATGGGACAACTGCTATTAAATACAGATATATTTGCTTTTGTGGATTTACTTCACCTGTGCCCCACTTAAAGCCAACCTCTGGACCAGCTCATTTCAACAGCCCAGTTCAGCCCAGCGTCAACTCCTGTGCTTTAAACTATCCCATTAACACACTGCTGAGGACCACCATGCACCAGAGACACCAAGTTGTCCTCCCTGTTCTAAATGGGTCTCTATTAAAGAGGGAGAGAAAAAACCCTTACATTAATTTTCACTGTTATTAAAAGAGTGTGACAGTTTGGTTAAATTCTTGCTCCCAATGACAGAACATGCATTTCTCTCAATGACAGCTCCCTGTATAATCACTCACTCATTCATTGCTATTTAGGCAGCTTTTCTGTTAAGATATTCATAAACGTCAACTATGATAGGAAACCACTGACACAATTCAGTGCTGGCAGAACATGATTTATAAAGTGATAATCTTCTGCTGGGACAGGAATTCACTACGTCTCGTACAAGGGGGTCCCCATCTGTTGGTATCCAAGTGCTACCACGTAGAGTAGCAAAAACCACGGGAGCGCTTTACGGATGGTGACAAGAAATCAAGTGTCACTACTATGGCAGCCATTTCTAGGAAAATTCAGAGGTGTCTCTTCTTAAGGAGCTCAATATTTTACAATCTAAAGGCTATTCAAATATTTACATGGTTTATATGTACTTTGTAAGGCTGCTTCTTCTCTCTGTACTTCAGGAGCACCCCCACAAACAGGCACTGCTAAGAATGTCCTCGGTACAAAATGACCAAGTCCCTCCTGAAGATCAGTAGCTGGTTCAGAGGTGCTCTGCTAGATTATTAAGATATACATATATACACACATATATACCCCCAGAAGTGCTTCAAGGGCTTTAATGCAAGCAGCACTACAAAGTCACTCATCTCTAACTCTCAGGCACGAGAGGGACAGAGGAGGAGAGCTCCATTCTCAGAGAGCAACACCTGGTCCCCGAAGGAGAAGGGACAGTGTTTTCCCACTCTACCTGTGCTCAGCTACTTAACTTTACTGAAGCCATCTAGGCATATTTTGTGTGTTTTGAGGGAGGGATGACACAGAGGAGCGCTCGTTTTTCCTGCATCCACTGGGCAATTTTACTGAGGAAGGAAGCTGTAGCCTGACCCCAACTCTGCCAGATGGACCAACGCCCCCCCCCAGGGCCGAGAGCTCCCCAGGAGACTGAATGAAAAGTAGGAATTAAAGGTCACTCAAAAAATTTGAGAGATCATGTGGCTGGGATCAAGATAGGGATGTGGAAAAACATAGTAGCTGTTCCAATCTAGACTTAGACCACCATCTTAAGGAGCCCATACATAAGCTTTTGAGCCAAAAATTACTTCTAAACATCCTTCTGTTAATTGCCCAAAGCCCTTTCCTCCATTTCAAACCCACATATTATGGAGGGCTGTGTATGTCCTTGAGATAGGAATGACATGTCAGTATTCTCACAAGCATCATGCAGATGAATGGTACTTATGGTCACAACCAGCGGGGCTGAGGTACGATCCTTGGAGAAGCTGCAGTGAAGTTAAGTGTGTTATTTGTCACCACGTTGGCTCGTCTGCCAACGGTGGCGAGAGGCAAGGCAAGCAATGGACTAGCAAACCTGAGCTGAAAACACACTCAAAAAAACTTCCATCAAAAGCTAGTAACTGTATTGGATCATTTCTAGTAAATGTCCTCAGTAAAATAAGAGGGAGTTTTTTGAGTTAAAAAAGGGAGAAAGGAAACATTCTGCAGCACGATGGGACAGCATGAGCGCAGATTTCCCACCCAGCTCCACTTTCTTCCATCCGACCCATTACGTAATACGTCACTCTGCATTTACCTTTATGTGAAACTCCAAGTTTTCATCCATGGAATAGATGTGATCAAAGATGTCATGTGCAATTCTTGGAATGATTCCCATGAGCTGAGGGTCGTGCAGCTTTCCCTGCGGACACAAAACCCCACCATGACTCGGAAAGCCTTGCTGAGGCACACGAGAGGAGAAAGCCTTGTCCAAACACACCTTCCTCCAGTGGGCCCCTATGAACGTGTCCGCTGCTCTGGGGGAGGATTTGCTTGATGTAAGCACACGGAAAAGTGGCAGAACGACTCACCGTGTTAGCACTCTTCACCTGACGGCGCACCTATTTGTTCTGTCAGCTCCTGCCGTTTGCCAAGCGTGCTGTCCTGCCGCTATCTACATACACCGTCACTCTCCGATTGAAGATACAGCAATAAACACACACCTACAAACTACAGCCTGGTCCTCCCGGTTAAAGCAGGTATTTGGAAATATGTCAGAAACAAGAAGTATTAAAGCATTTTGTTTCTCTTTTACCGCTATGCTAGAAAGCTAAAGGGAAATCTGGGTTGCGGGGATTTGGGGATTAGAGTAATATATTCTGATTTGAGCTTGCTGGGCCTATTGCCAGAGAACTGTGCCTTACAAACCCTACTGTTCTCCATGTTAATATGCACAACTACCTTCCTCTGTTCTTTCAAGAACTGAATATTAAATAAAAACAACAATTTCCCTGGCTGCATGGCTCCTTTTAGTTGCATTGCTCTTTTTGAAAAAGCCAGACACGCACAGGAAAGCTAACACCACTTGAAAACTGAATAGAAATATAAACTTGAAGTAAAAACCTTTTCTCACTACAGCACACGCTGTATTGTTATTTCCAAATGGTTTATGAAACTGCTTAAATATGCACTAACAAGGCAGTAGTCGTAAGACTCCGTCAGAACATAGCCTCTAGAAACTCTAATATACCAAAAGGTGTATATATATATATCTCTTTGTCCAAGTAATACTGCCCACATCAGCACAACAAAGCATCTTACTCCAAATAGTGGTAGGGAATTATTACTTTTTTAAAAATATAGTGAGTAACCATGCAATTCAAATCATGGGAAGTCAGAGTTCATCTGTGTCCTGGCTTGAGACGGGACAAAACCAATTTTCCTTTTCAGTTATTTTACTTTTCAATCAAGTTTCTTCTAAGTAGCTGCACTCTCTGAAATTAACGGTATGTTTTTCAGGCTGTCTGCTTCTGGCAGATAAGGGCTGACGTTTACAGTTAATAGCAAGGAATGGGATGCAGAGAGGCCCTGGCTTATCCTTATTGCTGTAACAACCAAGGGCACCAACTTTGTTATTTGCCCCGTTGGAGGGTGGGAAGCGGAAGAGCGCAGAGGGGTCCCACCTGTGGGGAGGAGCGGGCAGGACAGGGGACCCAAAGCTGACCAAGAGGGTGTTCCATCCCATCTGCCTCACGCTCAGGATAAAAGCTGAGGGACCAAAGGGTCAGCCCTCTTTCTTCAGTGGCTGGTGTCTGGGGACGACTCTCTCTGTTCCTGTTTTAACTTGCCAGCACAGCACTCGGTTCCAGCCCACAGCGCTGTTATTGAGCAGAGACTACAACACAGTTCCCACACTATCCATCCCTTCTCCCTGAAGAAGTCCTTGAAAAGCTCACTGAGACCAACTGACGACCCCGTATTACTGCGCAGAGTTTTCCCAAAGAGGGGAAAGGAGGTTTCCACAAACCAGAATAAACAGAGATTCGCTGGTATTTCTTCAGCACACACGAATGCAACCAAAGGTATGTCTACACCGTGTAACACAGCAGGATGCGTGATTCCTAAGGCAGCAGAGGCGAAGGCAGCTACAGAACGAGAAATGCTTACACAGTGCCCCTGTTTCTGTAGTAGCTTTGATTGAACTGGGTTGTTTAGCTCAGCCAAAGGCCAGTTTGAATTCAAAGTCTTGTTGCAGAGACTTCTGTCTGCCCAGAGGTGCATCGGCTTTGGGATGACTGCATGAGGTAAACCTTTCCTCTGATAATTGCTTGGGCTCTGGGTAAGTGACAACTTATAAAACTATTTAATTAAACATTCTAGCCCCAACAAGCCCTGCAATAATTATGCTTTCCTTTACATAGTTTTCTCAAGCCCAGAAGAGAAAGCAATCTGTAAAACGTGATTTAAGTGTGCATGTTACTCAACCACTGCATCCACAACTTCTTGGGCTTGGGCTTTCTCACTGTTTAAGGCAGTAGAAACTCCAGTGAAGCAAGATCACATTCAACGTTTTGCAAAAAAAAAAAAAAGAGTTAAGATCTTTAAAATGCTGTAACACCAGCACTCCGTGATGTATTGGGAAAAAAAAACCATTTTTACTCTATTATCGATGGATTTTTATTAAAACAACAGATGATTGAGGCAGGCCCCGCTATAATTTATGGAGACCATAAACTGGAAGGGAAGAGAAAGCTAAAGGTAGGCCATTCACAGGAAAGCTGAAATAAAATAATAAAAGAACTGCACTCTCACGGATTTAGCTGTAACCTCAGAGTTTGGAGAGATGTGCTGCTGCTGCCACGCTGACATTGCAGTTAGCAAACTCCCCCAAAGCACCAGGATGGAGAGTTCTCTGCTCATTAAAGCCTCTCATTTTAATAAGAACATTAATTTCCACATTTAAACAGAGCAGGCAGGCAGTAGTTAGTGAAGTGTAACATTCGAGACAGTGCTGGTTTATTTCAGGATGTTGACATAATAACTACAATCTATAGGGACCTAGTAATGAAAACTAGAAGGTCAAAGCTGAGCAATATAGTCTTAAGGGCAGAAATATGTAATTTTAAAGACAGTTTTGGTTATATCCTGCTACACAGGTTGGCAAATATTTTATCTAACACAGGAGAAAGATGTATGTATGTCAGAAAGCCTATCCCGGCTATATTATACTACCGTGTCCTGCTTAAGCTTAACGCTAACACTATGAAGCAGTTCACAGAAAATCCTCCATAACAGCTTTACCAAGAGGATTTACTATTTCTTCAACTACACGCTATTTTTTTCTTCCACAACATACTTCAGGAACTTTACAAGAGGATGTTCAGTTAAAAGGGGGATTAAAACTGAATACAGACTTCATTCCACTTTAAAATGACAGCTTTTTTTTTTTTTTATTGAAGTAAAACAGCCATTTTTCTACAGTCATTTTCTTTATCACAGCTTGTAATTCTGAATATAAATTGGCTTTAAGAGATCTTTCCCCATGCCATGTGGAAGCACCAGCTCAAGCCCTGCAGACATTTTGATTTAATTACATTCAGAGCTGGTGGATTACTCGGCCATTGTGCCATCTGTGAGGGCTGAGCTAGTGATTTCCCCCCATCTTCACAAGGACAGACTTAATTAGACATGAGGCATCAGTTATTGCATCCTCCAGGAAAGGAGCAACTGTGGCAATCGAACGGCAATTTCACCAGGGCCTGTTGGCTCCAGAGAATATTACTTTCCTTCTTTAACCTTCGGGTTAGGTAGGTCACCCGTGTTAATCGCATAGCAAACCCATCTGATGCTGTTAAACAAATGAAAGCTCATTTTTTTCCTTTCATTAAGCAAAACTTTGCCGTAGCCCTCCTGTATTTAAGTTCACAGTTGAACTGAAATGCTCCAAGACACCCAGCTTGTACCGCGTTGTGATGGAACCATCCTATGCGAGGATTAAATGCTTGAGTGATCCTCCCTTTCTAGCATGAGACTAAAATATCTGTCTTCTAACTGAACAGTTAAGAAGAAAAAAAACCCACAACAAAACAAAAACCCAAAACAATACAGGAAAAAAACCCCACTGTCACACTTCATGTAGCAGAAGTATAAACAGACTTAAGACTGCAGCCACTGGAATTTGGTATAATTTGGGATGCTTCTCCTCCAAAGCAACAATTCGCAAATTCATCCATCTGTGCTGCAGCATGCGAGTGTGGTATTCCCAGAAGGGGCGCGCAAATGAGAAAACCAATAACCCAGGCATGAATTTTCATAATCCCGCGTGCAAGGGAACTCTGCAGAGCCTTATTGCCGTTTTCATTTGTGGATTAACAGATCTCCCTCAAATCCTTTTAAATATACACATACCTAAACTGCTACGACAAATACGGAGAAGCTCTACTTGATATCTTTGACTCACTATTTGTGAGTTTAGCTAGATATGTACAGACATCTCTTGAAAAAAACTCCACGTTGAAAGATACACTACAGCTTAAAAGGCAGTAGAAGCCAAACATACCCAGATCTCTTTTTATATGTCATTCACAGCTGAGTGCTCCACATAGCTGGCTTGTTCAGGTAATTAGTATATACAATTCTACTGCTGCTACCAAACTGATTTAATTTTGCCACTGTACCTCCATAGTATGCGTTTTTCCTGATGACGTCTGTCCATAAGCAAAGATTGTGCCATTGTAGCCTTCAAGAACATCTGCATGAAGAAGGAAAACAATTTAAAAATCATATTGACATCTTAAAGCTGTATTATCAGCATTTCATAAGTCTCCTACAGTCAAAGCTCAATTAGAAAATAGCTTGTGCAATGAAGAATGGAAAAAATATGACATAGCTAGCTATCTTTCAGAAAAAAAAAAATCTAACTCAGAGCATTACAGAATTATTGACATCTCTCTCACTTTCCTGGAAAAAAAAAATAATCTCTGGACACTAGATACTATCCAATATACATGTGTAATATGGAAATGCATTTTAAACCATCACATAACAGAGAGAAAATTAAACAAACCCATACTTTTTCTACTACTATAACACTCTCAACAGTTCACGGCCTCATTAATTTCCAAGATTTTCTGCAAAGCAGGAGAGCAAAGCAAGAAGAAAGTCAGACAAAGAGGAATTTGCTTTATTGAAAGTCTACTTCTCTCAAGGCAGAATGAATAATTTTGTATTGCATTAAGATATAAAAATATCCATTTTTAACTTCACAGTGGTTAATGTCTATAATAGCTTTCAGAAATCCAGGAGAGTTGTAAACTAGCTGGTTCTTACACAAAGTCCCACGTCCATTCACTGCTGTTGAAAGGATTAGAGTTGGACTCGCTCCAGGCAAGTGAATTTAAAGTCCTAAGGAATGCCACCTATTTATGCAGCTTCCATGTAAAAAAGAATAATTCTTATTACAGTCGCTAATAAAGAACAAAGGAAACCTTCAATCTAAAAGAATCACAGAATCACTTGGGTTGGAAGAGACCTTCAAGAGCATCGAGTCCAACCATAAACCTCTGCCAAACCCACCCCTAACCCATGTCCCTCAGCACCACGTCTGCCCGGCTTTGAAATACCTCCAGGGACGGCGATTCCACCACCTCCCTGGGCAGCCTCTACCAGTGCTTGAGAACCCTTTCCGTAAAGAAGTTTTTCCTCATATCCAACCTAAACCTCCCCTGCCGCAACTTGAGGCAAAGCCTGCAGTGACAACCCTGTGCTGCCCCCATCAGCCTCCTGAGAAGCACCCCCAGAGCTCCGGGGGCCATGGGAAGGATGCTGGCCAGGCTGCTCCGCTTCGGGATGCCCATCTTCCCCTCGCCACCCTGCCCCACGCGCTTGCGGGGAACAGCGGCGGCGTACTCGGCACCGGAGCTCGACCGTGGGCCTCCGGAGCAGAAACACCAAAGCCAGAGGAAAGGCAACAGTGCCAAATAAAAGCCAAGGGAAAGCTCGACTCTCGCAGCCGGCAGAGGGGACCGAGAGGAGCCCCCGAAGCTCAGCTGCCATCTGGCAGGGCAGAAAGTCTCCTGACCACGGCCACTTCCAAAGGTGTCTCCTGCTGTCAGAGCTGGCCTTCTCTGCTGCTGAAATGTGTTACGTTCCCCACCCTCTACAGCTACGCTAATAGAGGCTACCAGGAGAAAAAAAATATATGTCTGTGTGTATTTATAGTAAATATTTATATGTTTAGAGAGAGAGAGAGTAATATATATAGTACTATAATATATAGTAAATATTTATAGTAAATATGTACACATGACTGTATTATATATTATTCCAGATAATGTCACATATATTACATTTACATAAATACACACACATATAATATGCTCATTTGTATCTCCATATGTATGTCTGTAGATAGTCCAGACAGGAAGGATAATTAAATGAGGTAAGCTAGAAAAA